>JAARMF010000635.1:0-12107 GCA_022844705.1 Toxascaris leonina | reverse complement strand
GGGAGAGAAGCGGTTGCAGGCGAGGACTGGTCAACAGTTCCAAATACATAGATTGATATATTCGGTTCTTGCCTATAGAAAAGAAATAAGACAGCAAAAATTCGAAGAAGTATGAAGATGATAAAATTGTTCAGCTTTCGAAAGCTCGTTCAAGTTTGGTCGCAGATATGTTAGATGAAGCTGGCATTCGAAATTATGATCGTGGCTGTCGTTTTGTCTAATGGATAGGACTCAAGTAAGATTGTGCGATGGCTGTTTTTCAGGTTAGGCGTATGAAGCGTGAATGAAATATGATTGGGGAGCCTGGTGACGTCACTAGCATCTCAAAAAAATCTGGAGATGAAAAGCCTCAAGGATTTTTTTCCGTCCTTTCCATCGAGATTCTCCACGGATCTCCGGTTGATTATGAGCGCAGCAACTGCAAAATTTTCTTGAAGTGGCAGAAACGACGGCAACGAATTTACTATTGCTGCTATCAGTATAGTGTAACGAGCAGCACAGTAGTATAGTAACACCGCAACACTTTCCAGTATTCAGCTACTAATCACTATTGCCACCGTTACTCAGCACTACTGTTGCTGCCAACGCTGACAGCAGTAATGATAGCACTAATAACAGCATTGACAGCACTACTCTAGCATTGATAAGCAACTAATGCTCGAGCTAATGCTATTTCCATTTATTGGCAACAACGTATCGTTTTTTGCCGTAGATGGCGCAGCCAACGGCAGTAGAAAGTACGGCACCATTACGGTTTGTAGTGACAGTAGTTGATAGCAAATATGTGGCGCATAGTGCCACCAACTAGAACTAACAGCAGTAGTTTCGTTTACTCCTCTCTACTAATCGTAGTGCTATAACTTTACCACCGCTGCTGCCACTAGTTAGCAGTGACCTTATAAATAGCAGTACTACTATTCACTCCAATGCTTTTTCAAGTAATTCTAGCTGGTATTAACAGGAATGAATCCTATTGTATCACCANTGTATCACCGTTACCATCTACTGCAGATTTCAATTGATTTGGAGCTTCGATTATGCAGTTAGAGCCAAAAATACATAGACTCCTCGGCAGTTCATATCGAAAATAAGAGAGCTTCAACGGCCTTCGACCTCAAAGTAGGACCTCCACGAACAAACGCCTATGGACACAATTCTCGTTCTGACTCGTTTTTCATACCAGAAAAAAGAAGTCAAGGAGCGAAATCGGCAAAATTTCAACTCCGACTCTAACTTCAGTTACAGAAAAAAATCCATTATCCGCGATCTCGGAGTTGGAAAATAAAGCAGTCAGCACCGCAGCTCCACTTCCCCACAGAACAAGGAGTCTACTTTTGGATTGTGTTTCGAAATCTAGGGAAGAAATCGATTTCTGGGTCATTCTCGAGGTCGCATATCACTGATCACATGATATCCTGTCTCACATAGGTCTGATTAGAAAACTAGGCGAAATGCCATTCAGTTTGCTATAAAATGTCAAGAGCCGGACTCATCTTTTTACTGCCATCGTCTATTCAATAAATCTTTGGGAAATCTAAAGAAGTTATTTGAAAGGAATCCAATTGAAAAGAGAGAGGTATAAAGAAATTTTCAGGCTCAATCCCGTGGTTTTATGTAAGTGAGTTGTTTGCATCAAATGCAAGAGCCAGTGCAACAGCAGTTGCATGCGCGGCTAACTGGGCCATGAATTTCGTTGTTGGACTATTATTTCCACCAATTCAGGTTAGGATCTTTAAAAGTATTGTTCCCTTTATCAGATGCACACTTTGCTAGAAGGTCGATGTTTCCCTTGCAAATGGAATCACACGAGCAACCGCTAGGAGATCTTCAGTTTTTCGACATCCGACTCCAATGATTAGTATCAGTAGATGAGCGTGGACGTACCATACTTTCTGGCCCAATCACATCGACGTACACTGAAGCGATCGCTTCCGAACCACCTTCACTCTCGCTGTTTTGATTTTTCTTTCATCTACATTCCTATTCGTTTACAGCGGTAAATCGCGGTCGTATCGCATTCGTTCATACAGAAGCAACTGCACAAGTAGCTTTTTCTGTACGTATGACATACAACAAACAAATGAAAGTGCTTGTTTCTTTATCAAATTCCGTAACTGTGTTCTTTCGCAATTACAGGAGCAGCTCACCAACTACACCTTTCTGATATTCACAGTTGCGTTGTTCATTTGCGCAATCATAACATTGATCTATGTACCGGAGACGAAAGGCAAGAGTGTGCGAGACGTTCGAATCGATTTACAGAAGAGACGACCCGCTTGTTTCTAATGTGGCAGATGCGAAGCACTCGTCGTTTCTGCGTTCAGTTCATTCTTTCCCCTCTGGTCGCGGATTCTCTTATGAATATTTGGATGCTTCGAGTGAACAGCATAAACAACTCAACTCAATAATGCACTTCAATTGTCGCTTTCGAATATAAACAAGCACTTAAAAAGCGAGTGCAGACACGTGTGTTTGGAAAATATATGTGTACTGTACTGTAACTATGAATATTGCCAGCAGGAGTGTTATGCTGTGAACACTGCAGATGTACCGTAAATATGGCGAGATACTATGAAAAGATAAAGTTATTAAGAAGGCCCTTTGAATTCCGTACGTAATATGTGCTTTTATGCCTGCATTCTAGTGCTTCTGTTTTAAGCTCAGGCTTACGGCCTGCAATGGTTCCTAATTGAAATTCAAACATTTTTTTTCTAGCAACTCTGCCTTGCCGATAACTTTTACAAAGGTAGATTGTCGTTTCTCGCCGAGATCCGTAAATCTCTTCTTCGAATTCAATATCATTCATTAGACGACGTGGATTTTCGTATTGGCTGAGAGCTGAGTTCGAGCGAGATCTCAAAATGTCGTAATCGGAATGTTGTTTGAGGATCTGAACTAATTCGATCTCATATGAGGCCTCATCACTTCAGCGTTCAAATTTCAACTTCTAAAAGTGAGTTGATCAATGCTCGGTCCATGAACCTCAGAATCATCTCATAGGGTCGTCATTGCTATCCTCCGCGCCATCCATAACAGCAGACAAAACGTGGGTGGGAAATAGGTGGATGTTGCAGCCGTGAAATGAACGTAAATATCGGAGGCGTGAAAGACGAATGCATAGTTGATAGAGTGCAGGTACTGCGTGCGTGCGAAATTTAATGCGCACAAGTTTGCAAGATTACCCAACAAACCGGTACAGTTTATTCGCTACGTTTAAAGAGTTATAAGCCGAATTTCTGCATAACTCGAGTGGAAAATGTGCTTAATTTTGCAATCGCAGAAATCCATCGGAATACGTTGCGACAGCTGTTTGCCTCATTTCTATGAATTTCGTGTTGCTGAGCGGACGAGTTTCCGATGGTCTCTGTCGCCACAGACGATATCCGCTCTCGTGTTGAGGTGGTGTTTATTGCTCGCTATTTGCTCAGTAACAGCTTTGATAAGGCAGAAAGAAGATGGCGCAAAATCTTTCGCAGTTCAATCATTGTAAGGATGGGTGTGGTTTCATCGGTAACGCGATCTCTCATGCAGTTTTTGCAATACGTGCTGAAACTTCAGTAATCAGAATCCACATGCAACGCAGGGAATGAAATTCAATTGTTGGCTGTCACAAATAATGCGAACATCACACAGCAAAGACTCAAGCAGTTCAAATTTTGCTTTGCAGTCTTCATTTGTCAGCCTATAGATTTAGTGTGAAGCTTCTCCGGAAAGTGTGCGGCCGGTCTGTAGGCATCTGCAAAACGTATAAGCCTTGAAGGTTGAAAAGTTGGCTGGAGGAAAGGCAACTGATAAGACTGATCTACTGTTACCATTACCTGCGAAATTGCGCTTTTATTTATGCTCTCTTGCAGTGACATCTGCGCTCACGCATTGCGCGCTTCTGCCGTTTGTTCGGTAGTTTCATTGGAATTAAGGTGACGAAACCTGTGGGCATATTATGTCCTACGGGACAATCTCTTGATTATAATGTGTCAAAACCTGTATATATTACGTCGGCTGATTCAAAGATGAATGAGTTCTTTTATTAAAAAGCTTGTATCACTTTATTACAGCATTGGCGCTATTCTGCACATTTCGCTTCTTCTTACAGTTTCTTAATACCAATTAGCGCGATCAGCAGGATGGAATAGCCCATATCTTGTTCGCTTCTTTGGTACACTTCTCCACTTCTTCATAAATCCGGTAGTCGAGGGTAAGATCGATGAAACTCAGCAGATTTGAATAGTCGTCCTTTCGTTTCCTACTGCCCTCCTCACCTCTCTTCGCTAATTTTGAAGGTATACGCGCATTGCACCTCACTGATGCAAAATCTGCGCTAGTGCAACACAGAACAACCATGTTTAGGGTCATCGATTGGTGATCATTGCAGAGCAGTCAAAATCGAAATCAAAAGGAGCGCGAGTCGGTAATCCGATTAAATGCTGTGAAAAGCATCAAACCAAACGGTGAACGTGCAAAGAGTGATGAAACACCAATGCGAAGACTAAGGAAAGCCATTCGCAGACTAAACATTCAAACACATCGCTCTTCAGTAATGCTCATCCTCACTTGTATATTCCCCGATCCTCACTTCTTTTCTTTCACTTTTGCGTTTCATTTGCTTGGAGCAATATTCCGGGAGAGATGAGAAATTGATTTTTGCATCCGCCATCGAGAAAAATCAAATAGGATGACGCTATTCTGTGAGATTTTTTGATGAAAATTTCGTTAAGAAAAAGCGCCCATAAAGCGGCCTCATCGATATGAAAGTCTTGTTGATGCCACCTTCATAACTGCGCCCTCTGAAATAAATTCGTTGCAACGAACGCATTTTGGCTGCAAAAAATCGTTCTAATCATAAAAAATTATAGAGTGAAATAAGATTGGCCGATAGGTGCCTGCCAATAACCACAGCAAATCCATTTGGACGGCTTTCTGAATCATTCATTAACGAAAGGCTCCTCAAGACTCCAGGCAAGTTATATTTCGAATTCATTCTTTGCATGCAGTCCATCCATCACCTTCCTGAGTCCCCTGTTGCAGTAAGAATGATTGATATCATCGTTTCCCTTCTGTCTCTTCATATGTGGTCTTGCTCCCTTGATCGATTGTCACCTTATCAGGCCGGGAATCTTTTGATCTCCTTCTGCTTTTCATTGTACTTGATAGAATCATTCAGGAATGAATCCACACATAAATGCTTAAGCATTATTGGATCGCGTGTTGAAAATCTGAACGTTCTATGCACAATTATTTCAGACTGCAATCATTATTAAACTTTTGAGAAAAACCACAGTTATTCACAATACCTTTCCGAAGCGTATTCAAGGAATGTCGTGATAGTGAGTAACTGCAGAATAGACGAATCGATCTAGTGGAAGACATGTCTCACGTCTCCCACTGCATTTTGCCAAGCAATTACCGGCCAACTTATGACCCCATCGTAATCTCATTGAGGCCAGTCACAGCTGCCCGATATTGACCCAAATTTAAATTGCTTCCATTTCAACTTTTGGAGCAGCCAAGTGAGCAAATGTTGCAGGTGACTATGTAATTTCTTTGACTCATAATGATGCGATACGGTTTTCGATAATGTCAGAAGACAACAGCATTAGTCATCTCCGAATAATTGAGGCTAAAGGTGTCTTCTACCTCAAGGATACCCTCTATCCGACTGCCACATCCATTAACAAGCTGCTCAATAAATTCCAAGAGAGCCAGGTAAATCATATGGTCTCATTACTGACAATGTCTAATTACAGGAAATGGGGCTAAGAATATTCCTAGATGCACCTTTCACCTTCCATTCCTTTGAAAAAGGACTCCTGAAAGAGTGGCCAAATAACTTCAGGTTGCTTTTGAAATTAACCTACCTTGTTACTGACACAGTAACTCAGTTGTTGCATTTCACTCTCACAGTGACGAAAATGTTAGCCGATCATGAACACTATCCTGGAAAATGGAAAACGTTCGAAATAAACCGCTCATAGCAGCTTGCGCACATAGCCTATTCGTCAACCAATATTCTAAGAAGGTCACGTGAGGCGAACCCTCTTTAAGAGATCAAAAATATATGAAGATGAGAAATCCTTCAGAGCGCACGAAGACGTGACAATGAAATTCCGTCTGTTCAAGGTTGTGATATGGCTACGCCTACAATCAAAAAATGGCTATAATTCGCTCATGTTGACAAAAAATTATATATGCAAGTGATCGCTAAAAAACGTTGCAGTTGTGAGTGGATCCACCTGTGGATGA
The DNA here is from genome assembly GCA_022844705.1 of Toxascaris leonina. Taxonomy (NCBI): domain Eukaryota; kingdom Metazoa; phylum Nematoda; class Chromadorea; order Rhabditida; family Ascarididae; genus Toxascaris; species Toxascaris leonina. The sequence goes on along the minus strand of JAARMF010000635.1, from coordinate 5,867 downwards.
ATTTCTTGAATGAGTGTTGAGAAAGTTTTGGAGATCACCGAAGAACATTTAAAAAAACCTGTAAGCAAACGGTGTGGTCCAGAAATATATAGCGAGCAATGCATTTGCAATTTTATTGTTGTATAACTTCACAGGCAAACAATAAACCAACCGTGCAGTATACCTCCATCAGCCAATTGCAGGAATTGCATATCAGACCATGACTGCTGACAGATAGCTTTTAAATCGATGCAATGTTTCCAGCAGTGCATAACAAAAATGACTGTTACGCTAAATTTCATAGGAACTTTCTAGCTATTCACTTGTTTGTATAGAGAGCATTGTGGAACATCTGTATCGTTCAAACTAGGCTAATATAGAGCAAGATATTGTTGTTTCGCTGATATCAGCGAACTTGTATATGTTCGTAGAGCGCTTATTTTATTCTGAGAACACATTCGTATAACATAGAGCTGCTTCCAGCGAAGTTTCTGGGCGCTCAAATATTGCAAACTTTCGAGAGTGCAAGTGGGCGTTTCCTCTTCAAGCTCAGATTTGTTCAAGGAACAATTGCGGTTAACTTCTTCAGTCGGAAACCTTTTTCTCATTCCATTTCATACCCCTACATAAGTTGTCGTTTCACCACAGCAAAACAATCAAGTCCTTTAGCACAGCTCACACTACAGTAGCCCATTGTCATATCAAGGGTTGTCTTGCGGGTGACTATGACTCCGTGAACGATGGGACGCAATCATCGGTCCTAATGATGGCAGTTTATCCTTTCCAGATGAACGTATTATCAGCAGTGATTGGTACTACAACTGCATTAAGACGCGCAGTGGAGTGTAACTCAACATACTGCCAGCATGACGTTCGTGCAATGTTCATCAACGACGATTCACTACTGCATTATGGTCAACTTTTGTGTCATGGAAATGTTGCAAAGGTGCAATTTTTATGACTGATGAGTTGTATCAGGGGAAACGGAATTTGTATAGCCGATGGAAAAATGCAAATGTTGCACTGTTTGGCTATGCATCAGAGTAAGAGCAATTCGACATAAGTAGAACTGAACTGGTCGAATCGCTGCAAGCATTCCATTAACCCTCTAAATGGTTGACTGAGCCTACGAATGATGGTTAAGCGGCGGTTGGAACACCATCGTTGGATGGGATAATCGCTTATCGAGAGTCGAGGTGAGGGTTGAAACTGAAAAAGTGAAGTTGATTTCTGAATAAAATCGCGATGAATTTCCACATTATCCGAATACGCCGCTCGAAAGTTCTGTGCTGAACAAGACAGCTGGACACAGCTGACATCNACGCCGCTCGAAAGTTCTGTGCTGAAAAGGCAGCTGGACACAGCTGACATTTGAGAATCCGCTGTCGTCATTTTTTTTCGAAGCATCCACATAATTCCTGCTATATGAAGTGGAAGTTGGAAATAAATCGTAGGAGTAATGTCGAAAAATTGAAAAAATCTTTGAGAAGTGAAAATGCAGTTGCAGGATAATAAATTTGACGCGAAGTGCAAATGAAAGCAGATGCTCGTTCCATGAACGCATCTAGCTTACGCCTCTGTTAGATTTCCGCTATTTTGCAATCATTTAATATTAGCAGGCCATGAACTTTTCCACTAAGGTTTGAATGTTTTTGAGACATTTATTGGATGGATGAATATCGGCAACAGAAACGAAAATGTTGTCGTTAAAGAAATGAACGAATATTCAGAGGAGGAACTCGAAAAAATATTGTCGGTATGTCGTTCGGACAAGAGTATTTTGCCGGTCTGACTCAAATATTGTACTATAACATGCGGTCTAACCATGGAAATTACGCTTTTTTTAAAGAACAATCAGACAGTCTTCAGAAGGTATTCANATATTCAGAGGAGGAACTCGAAAAAATATTGTCGGTATGTCGTTCGGACAAGAGTATTTTTCCGGTCTGACTCAAATATTGTACTATAACATGCGGTCTAACCATGGAAATTACGCTTTTTTTAAAGAACAATCAGACAATCTTCAGAAGGTATTCGTGGCTTGATTTCTAGATTATGAGTTGAGCAACTGCGGTGAATGAACGATCCATGCTGCAGCTTGAAGGCGTCTTCCTTAGCCACGATCTCTCATGAGCGCATGATTCGTAACACCTCTCAAGCCTCGGGGGGGGGGGGGGGGGGGGGGGGGGGGGGGGGGGGGGGGGGGGGGGGGGGGTTACTTGTTGGTAAAAAGAAGGCATGAGTGAATGTTGAAATCAAAGCATTGCCAATACATGAGTTTGTTATCAGTTTGTGCGAACGGATTCTTCAGTTATAAGCAGAAGTGTCAGTAGAACCGCTCATCCGCAGAATGGATCTGAGCTCATGTTATCTGAGCCAACCACATGTATTTTTGCTAAACAGATGAGCAATAACAGGGATCGTCACCATCCTTAGTTCAGTATTCATTTTGCCATCAGTTTTATGTTATACCGACGCCGAAAAAGGATCACTCTTACAGCAGCGGGAATTGCACTTTGAGGACACCGATTGAATGCATGTTTAAGGAGCTGCATATATCAAACTTGGTGCGCGGTCTTACAACTGGAGGTACCATTCTCCACGTGATGGCAGTACGACTGACAAAGTTACCCTATCTAGTGGTGTATCCATTCATCGAGTGCGGATCCTATCCAGATTTTACACTACAACAGGGCGCACAATTGAGCCATCTTGATAAAATCAGAGTAAACATTTCATTTCACATCAATGAAATTCGTTTTGTATAATTACTCAACGGATGTGATGGAACCACTGATGTATCTGACTGATTTGAAGCAAATTTTTTGACAAACGAAAGAGACGATTCTCACTGAAATTATTTGTNCAAATTTTTTGACAAACGAAAGAGACATACCGCACGATTCTCACTGAAATTATTTGCATCGCTCTATACTCAGACTGAATACGGCAATCATTTCTCTCTTTCTCTTCCCCCCTTTCGTCCTTTCCTCTCTTCCTTCAACAAACCACCTACCCTCTCTCACCACCAAAATGATTCTCCCTCCTTATCACTATCCCCTCCCTCTCCTGTCAACGCTTGACTGGAAATGTGAGCATCGCAAAAATTGTTACTAAAGCTTCATGCTATACACTCGTTTGACTGCTTCAGCGCTCAAAATACGTCATGGCTCATCTTTTCAGCACATACAATGCAAAGATACATACAAAACTCTGCATACGAAGCAGAAATTTCACTTCATTTCCGGAAGGAAAATTGTGGGCGATGGATATGTGCTGCCCGTTCTACTGATGAAGATGCGCGTGGATATGCCCTCCTGTGGATGTGCCCTCGTTCTATTGATGAAGATGCGAGTGGATATGCCCTCCTATGGATGTGCCCTTGCCACCACCCACTCTTCCCCTCCTTCTCTTTCTCCGCTGCATCCCATCTTGTTAAACATAATCAATTCGAGAAGTTCTAATTTAGAAGCACAGCTCGAAATTCGCATAATGATATCCTCTCGAAATGCAGTGCACTGTGCTGGAATACGAATGTAAGTGCAATGCCCGAATGAAATGTCGACACCGCGATAACATGTTTAGAGTACGCAAGGCTACTTTAATGCTTGAGTTTAAAAAAGGTTGAACCTCTAGGAGTACAGAACTGTTACACTTTGTCACCTACGTGAAGTGACCTTCCCAGCAATAGATTTGGTCCAATCACTTCACAAAATTTGCCATCGGCGGGTTTCTTGGGTCGCTTATTACAAATAAATGCCCCTAAATGTGGTAGTCATTGTTAAGAGCCTCAGTGTGGTTACAATTTGGAGCACACGGTGATATCACCGTTCATATAAACTTACAGGCAGGTGAAACAATCTCAAAAGCGCTCTTCGATATGCACTCATTTGGTATTCTGCACTGCGACATCGGTGCTCGTAATATTTTTGTCAGAAGGGAAATGCACAAATCCAGTCCACAGGGTCAACGTATGCAAAGCAGATTCACCTTCTTACTTGGCGATTTTCGGCAGGCTGCCAATGCGACGTAAGCTTGCTTGGCGTCTTCTCTCCTCATGAAGAAAGAACATCCTATATGATCCCTTGACAAGGGTAAGATTGTGAAATAGCTGACTCCTGATGCGGGTTCTAGTGCTAACTGTTATCTAGCTTCCTTCCCGCCCTTCCTCCTCCTCCAAATTGGTCGCAGTTTTGGGCCATCTGTTTTGATTCACTGTTTCTTTCAGGTCAAAAGACGTTGATCCAATGAGACCGATCAATCTTCGCTGGCTTGCTCCTGAAGTTTTCACCACGAAGAAGCTGAACACGATGACTGACGTTTACGCGTTTGGAATGACACTCTATGAAATTTTCACTGGCAATGTACCTTACTACACGATGAGAGCTGAAGACATCCGACGCAAGCTCATCGCCGGAGAGCTCCTTCGACCAGGTGGTTTGTTATGAGCTGGCACATCCCTTACTTCATTCTCTCCTCACTCCTCCTCTTCTTGTCACCCCTCCCCTTTCCTCTTCTCCATTGACAACGCTGCCGATATTCTGAACACCTATCAGACATGCAACGGCAAACTTCACGTAGCTCGCGGAGAGAGGGAGCTGTATATATCGCAGCATTCTGTCGTCAAATTGCCACTTTGTTGATTGTTCATTGACGTGTACATAAAAGCTCAGAAAAGTTTCACTATTGCTGCAGGAACGGCGGATGTGTAGTTGATAGTTTCCTTGGCTACAAAGTGTATATCCGTCGTGGTCAAATAAGTCTTATCGCCGCGGTGAAGTCGGTACCATTCACACCTGAGTGTTAAACTGCAGCACTCAACGATACGATCGGGATGGACTTAAAGGAACTAATGCGAAGTTGTTGGCATATGGAGCCACGAGAACGCCCCTCCATGGAAGGTGTATGGCTACGTTTGAGGGCGATACGCGACTCAAGGATCAATGGAACAGCAAATACGAATGCAGATACGACCATCTAGAACGTTAACTTAGCCACGCGCATATCGACCGATTCAAAAATGACGTCATTTCATTCGAAGGTTTTTTAAATAAAGTGTTTTTGCTTCAACATTCTGAAGTCTGTGTGACGTGGATCTTACCAGTCGGTTACTGCAAATACCTTTATATTACAAAGAATGACTGTGGTAGTCAGGCTCAGTAGCGAGCTTCGTATGGATTCAGCTAACAAATATGCACCTATTCATATTTTCAACTGGAATTCTATACCCGTAATGATTCTTCATATTTTCTGGATCTAAGGCCTCTCGAAAGATTTTTCGTGGCATTGCCATAGCTGTTCTTTTTCACCTCCGTACACCCTTGCCCCTTGTCGCTTTTGTGCTGTGGGTGACAAACCTTTCTATATAAAACTCAGCAGAAATGGTCATCAGTGGCAATGTCATTTCAAGTGTACCTTCCGCTATATTTGTAGGTGTTGTGCATAGTGGTGCAAGTGGCACATCTTTTCTCGTAGACAAGGCATAGAAGCGTAACAAAAGGAAAAGCTTTTAGGGATGTGAAGCGGCCTTTATTGTTGGTACATGTTGAGAGAGACAGTTACATTCAACAGCGGTTGCATGGCTGAACAAATCTCCATTCAGTCGTCTCGTCGGGATGCAGCACTTGCAGTTTGCACACCACATTACCATAAGAGTTTGCAGTTCCTCTCCTTGGCAAAAAAAAGAGAAAACTCTAAAGCTGAGACCAAAGAAAATCTTAGCATTAACGAGACATCAAACCATTAGCAAACAGCCAATTCAATGCAGTAATCACTCAAATCAGTTCAGAAAAACACGGCTTTCTTGAGCAGAGCACTTGACACAATGTCCGCCTCCAGAATTTAGCAACATCTCGACATACTCCTTTTGAAGTGAACACAGCTCATAT
>JAARMF010000634.1:41860-74511 GCA_022844705.1 Toxascaris leonina | reverse complement strand
CCGTAGAAAAACTATTTTCGAATTATTTGAATACAACTATACCCAAATAGTCGCCATCGTATTGACCTCTATGACTTTCTGGATACGTTCATCAGGTATGTCCATGAATTCGCCATTATTCACGATCCCGGCATTACTGATCAAAATATCCACATCTCCCAATTTTGAGCGCACTTCTTCGGCTGTCCTGTAGACTGCCTCGCGCCGACTGACGTCTGTGGTATATGCGTAGCACTGCAATAAGTGGAAAGGCGTGTCACTGCGGCTGCAAAAACATGCGTTCTTATGTGATTGCGTAGATCTGCAGTTGCTGATCACATTGTGACGAGGTCGGATTTAAGTACACTTGTACAGTCTATGAAAGAGTAGAACGAAATCTTTGTAGAAGACGGTTTGGATGGTTGGTTCGCCTAAAATCTGAGTGCAATAATCAGTATATTTCATTACCTGTTGAAAATTCCTAGTGCAAAGGTGATGGGCATGTAGTGGTGCTATTGCTCTCATTTTTTACATGTCATACAAATTCGGCTGCAACAGACTCGGTACATCGATGCCTGAGGAAATTAGAGTATGTTTCAATAGCCATTTGTCTATCGTGCACAATGGAGTGTGTGAAAAACTAGATTACGAGAATACGCATGGAGCAAATACTGAGTTTCTGCGCCGAATTGTTCAGTATTTCGCCGTGCAGCCCGAGAGTGTCGTAAAACATCTGTACATATATTTTTTGTCCTTAGTAACCCGCCGACTGTATTCTAGACACTGCGAGAAAACTTGTATCCAATTTTTTATATTACCTAGGAGCATAAAACAGGATAAATATAGAGGCGCATCTTATAAGCATTTGTGTGGCTGTGAGCTCTAGCTGCTGCCTGTTGGTCAACCCGCAACACAAATTCGTTCACGTTCTCAAACACATCCTGTAAATGGAGCTTTTAATTGGACTAACCATGTCATAACTGAGAATGAGGTTGTCTGGGGAAGTCAGCGTCAATAATGGACTCCGCAGTCGGACTCTCCTATGAACTCAGATTCAGTGCATTACGACGGAAGTCAAAATGGCCAAAGTTCGCTTCAAATTAGAGCGTCAACAAGCCACAACATCTTTGAAAAGAGAGGTGGATGACGCTACAAAGACTAACATGATTAACGCCTTCGCATTTCAAGGTTCTAGATTGATCAGATTCTCAGCCACGCAAAAAAGAACCCCCAAAACTGGAAAAAAAGCTGGTGATCTGATGTTGTACTCAGCGGGTAGCAACGTTCTCAACAGTAGATCTTATGGCATTTCCAAGCAGCATTCATTGAAAACAGCGTGATGAATAACAGTGGATATCAGAATAGGAGATTATGAAGATTATATTCATCAAACCTCACAATTACAGCCAGCTTCCCGCTGGCCGGAACTGTCGGACGCTGTTGTACTCTTTTTGAAAAACAAAGAGTCGGCAGAACAGTAAGTGCTTCGGAATCGTCAGAAAAAGGACACAACACGTAATGAGCGCGGAATGGGTAGGTAGAAAGCAGTTCAAAACATGTATCACTGCACCAGGTTGCAATGATTTGACGCACGATGCTCTCCCACAGTAACTCCGTTTTGGGGCTGAGAAGAAGTGAACCGCGGCAAATACACGATGAGCAATGGAAGAATATTAATAATGTGTCTTTATTTACGATGAAGAAAGCATGACACCATATGTCCAATAGAATAACTATACAGGTATGCTTAGGTATAAACACTGCACATAACCATGCGTTTAAAAACCCATAAAGGTGATGACAGCAAAGACTAGAGATCACGAATAACATACACTTAGGAATGCAAAATGGACATTTGATAATAAATTATAACCGGCAGGCAGAAGAANATTTGATAACGAATTATGGCCGGTAGGCAACAGATATTGTCTGTAGATTGCACTGCTCCAGGCGTCACTTAAAGCACGACAAGTTATCTGCCACAACTACATCATATGGTAAAAGATTCCAGATAGAAACAACATGAAAAGCGAAAGAATTGAGGAGATCAGTTCGATTCCTTGTCTTCCTTTCAATTTGCAGAGGGTGAGGCCTCGAGCCCAATGCAAACTTTGTAAAAGAGAAAATACTCTCGGACGGAATTCCTGAGAAACCTTCAACGATTTTGTAAGTAAATGTAAAATGAACTGCGCTCTACGATGCCATAGAGGTTTAAATCAAAAACGCGAAATTGCTTCTCGTAATTGGGCTGGAACGATCCATGAAAAGCTTTCCTAAAAGCTTTCTTACTAAAGCGCCGTTTTGTAGTTATTGCTAGATGTGAGGACATATAGGAATCTTAGGAGAAAGGAATTTCCACGAATGGAGTTGCCTTATCTCCATAAGATATTCTCCATAATACATTGGTTTTCCGTTCGCCATTGTTATAAAATCAGCTACAGTTATAAAATTTGATACCGTTTAAGATGGCCAGATTTATAGCGAACTGTCTCCTTGATATGCTTCAGCGTATTTCCCAACGAAAGTTTATTCCTTCTTCGGCACTTTTATTTCTTCTTTCATTACCCCTTCTTCTCCATTCCAATTCCTTCACAAACGCTTTTCATCCCTTCCTCCCAATTTTTGCAGAATTATCGCAGATCGATGTCACTTAATTTTGAATTAATTGTTTGCAGGCGGCCGAAAGTTTCAAATCGAAACCGTTAATAATCAACGACTTGGATTTCTCGGAGTTTCATAAGGACGAGTTTGAGCAAGACCCACTGGTAATGGCACGATTAGCGGTGATCGCACAAGAAAAAGGTCTTCTGCCAGGTGGAGGCAGTGGAGGGGCACCACCACGTTCGTTTCTTTTATCTTTCAGCATCGTATACACTGCAAAAAAAACCCTTTCCGCTTGCCCAAGCACTGCAGATTTTTCGCAATTTATAAATGGTTTTATCCCGCGGGAAACTTGTTAGAAAGTTGCAACTCCTACAGTATGGCCATCAACTTCTTTTCCTTCAAAATTTTTTTGATGTGCAGTATTTCAGCAATCTTGAAATTGTTGGTTCCCTCTGTCTGTTATTTTCGCCAGACATTTTGTGCGACTTTCCTGCTCTGCTGCTCATTACCTCTTTTTTTCTATCCTGCTATGCTCCTCTGTCGCATAATTTGATATCAGTCTTGATTTCTCTGCGATTTCAGCACCAATTATTCCTGGTGCGCCACCTCCGGCACCGCCACCATTACCGGGAGTTGGTGGTGCTCCTCCACCACCTCCTCTGCTTGCTCCAGCTGCACCAAACCAAGGAAGGGACGTAAGCCCGGGTAAGTCGCACATTCATTTATCTTCATTTGTTCATGGTCATCGCCGTCAAGGTGACTTATCATCACCGTCAAAGCACTTACGTTATAGCCGTTTTGATTGCCGTCCGAATAGCTCATCACAGTGGAAGTAAGGATGAAAGTTAAAGAAGCTGAGACTTACTAATCTGTGAATCAACTTGGTCTTTCTCCTGTGGATACCATACCCGACGTTTTGGTTTGTCGCTTCGTACGTTGTTGTAGTTGAGTTGCTGTACTGTTTCTTATAAAACCTTATCCTAGAACCTGATCCCTCGTAGTATGGGTGCCATAAATATGTCACTTTCGCTCCTGAAGCGATTGTGTGGTCATGATTTCACGGGTTTAACTGGATCTATCAAATATTTACTCCTTCAGTTTGAACGCCACGTGTGCGTATGTACTACATAGTTCGACTCACGAACATCGATCTCCTCAAAACTCAATTCGAAATTTTCAAAATGAGAAATAATTAAGAAGAGCTACAAGCGTAATGATTATAAAGACGAGTGCAGTTGAAGTAAAGGCTCATTAGGTAGGAGATGGGAATGCGGAATGGGCTTGTGCATTGCACAATTGCACAGAATCAATACCTCATTGAGGAAACCTAAAGATATGAGTGCGTAAATGAACACATATTATATATTCCTATTGAAATAGCCAGAATCTGATGCCTTTGTAAAATTATATGAAGTAATTTTGTTTTAAAAATTCATAGCCACTTTAAATTTGACTTTTCTTTTCATTGCATACCATCAATTTTTTTTTTTTTTTTTTTTGTTATCCCATCGGATTGTTAACTGAGACAAGAAATGAAGGGCAAGAGTGTAATTATAAACCGTAGAGTATTGCTTTTTAACAGTCGGTTAGAGTTACCACTCATCGGTTTCAGCAACGCAATCAAAAACAAGCACATTGAGGTTGCACTGGAAGCCGGCGCAAGCGGATCCACCACCAGTACCTGCGCTGAAGAATAAAGGTAGCTTCTGGCATAAGCTAGACCTGCCGAAGATTGACACCAACAAATTGGCACAACTTTTCGAACAGAAGACCAAAGACGTCGCACCAAAGGTAATTGATATAGTAATGACCAGCTGTGAACGGTTCTGGGAAATCGAGATAACGCCAGATCCCAACCCCTACTCCACAAAAAATGGAATTATTTTCGGCTGATCCCAACCTCGAAAGAAACGAAGAATGAACTCGCTGGCTTCGACTGTGCCATGAGCGCGTGATCGACTCAAGGGATGAGTTTGGGAACTGGCTGTGATGTGACTTTTTCCGAGTTGACTTTTGGCCTCATCTGCGTAACTGCTGTGGGCGTTGTCTGATTTAGAACGCTGAAGAAATCACACTCTCAAAATATGCAAAAAGTGCATTTCCTAAAACATTGACTCAATCTCGATGCGATCCATCTTTGCCACGGCAAGAGTATCATTTACTCACGCCTTTAGTTCGCTGTACACATCATGAAAAATACAAGCTTTGTCATTTGAACATTCTGCAAAAAGTGCTGAATCTTCTTTTCTTGTTGTCTATTCATTTTTCATTGAAGAAACGCAGGTGTTGCTAAATAACTCTTTGCCAGCATTATCCCTTTTCTTTCGAAAGCTGTAAAGTTTCCTTCAGAAAAGAAGGGAAGAACGGAACAGAAATCGAAGAGTGTAACTCTGCCATTGGGAAAATAAGAAATCTGAGGTGGAAGAAGTGTGGTCGCTGCATTATTTGTTCCACTTGAAATATACAATGTAAAAAAATTGTCGCAGCGAATTGTCATTTACCGAAACAATTAACAAAAGGTTCGTTGAACGCAATTAAAGTCATCTGAGACATCATTGAAAAATTGGCAATCAAAATCGTTAAATGAAACACTAAGCCGTTGGCGAGCTTTTTATGTATGTCTCTGCCAACATTTCAATCAACAGTTTCATGATCAGGTCAAGGCGAACAATTTTTGTGACGCGGGATTCCTCGAGCACTATTCGGTTCATTCTGAGCTGAACAGCAGCAATTTTTTTGCAGGCGAAGTGACAGTGAAGTTTATTTAGTAAATATTACCAAAGCCATCTCGTGTCAGAACTAATTTAGTAGTGATGGTGCCGCTCAATACATACTTCCGGGTGGTTGATAGAACCACTTGCCACCATCACCGCCTAAATAACTGTTTGTGCTAGAAATGCTGTTATCGCAAGTTGCTAGAGATACTGTGCTGTTAGGACCTTCGGTCGGGTGGAAGGGCTCATTAGTCATCGAACACCGCTGCTTCGAAGGCTTGCGTTGGGAACTGTTAAAGCACCCGAATGGACGGCATCCAAATCAACACTGCTACACGTACTTTTCTTGGGGTCCTTGCCAATTTACAGCCTCTACTGCGACTCTGAAAAAGGAAGGTCGCGAGTCTGGGAAAATGGAGGTCGATGCCTCGAATTTAGCCTCTTCCAGAACATGAAGCTTCGTTACGGAGTCAGTTAGTTGAGCCGACTCCGAAATGAACTTGTCGGAGTTACTTCCCAGCCATATACAAATGAGATTTGCACTGGTAACGGCTGCATTAGAATTTGCCCTGCAAGATTGTGTTTATTCTGGGATGCTTACACATGTTTCTTTTTTCTTCCTTTTTTTTGCGGAATTCAGATGCCTTCTTTACGGATCTGTACTTCACATTACATTATCTGCTAAGAGAATGCTCACTGTTCTCAGTATCCGCCCTATGGTTATTACTGCCTAACTTCCAAAATGTTTCAAAGTTTATTTACTTATTAAAGTTCAAACTGATATAACGAGCACAAGAAGAGACCTCTTCCTGTTCACAATCCCCACCATCCCTATGAGTATGGAGGGTGACCCAACATTTCTAAACCGAATTCCGAACAGGTTTTATCCGTTGGTCATGTATTGTCGTCTGCTTACTCATGAACGTTTCGTTTTTTCGCATTATTTTTACATCATTTTCACGGGAAGTGAAGTTCTGTGATTTTAGGTCATGCAGTTATTAGCAGCCTTATTTGTTCTTCTTTTGAACGGTGTCGTTTCGTGTCATGTCTTACCTTTTTACTTTTCTTTTAGACAGTTCGAAGACCGATCGTGAGCCTTATTTGCAAACTTATTCTCCACAGTAGTTTGTTATGCGTGACTTTTATGTGTTATGCCGCACTGTCTCCACTGCAGTTTTTCAGAGCGTTTGTTTAAAGGATGACAGAACACAGCTATTGATTGCTGTCCAAGTTTTCACCTAATCGCCTCCAAACTTCATATTTTTTGAAGGTGCATAAAAACTGAGAGATGCAAGTCATTCCTCTTCGCATGAAATGCTGTATTTTACATTAATTTCTTTAGTCGTTGATTTTCGCATCTGTTATCAGCTCACAAAGAGAGAGGAGGAGGGACGTTACGGTCATGAGTTCTATTTTGACGTTCCTCCCCAAAGTGAATTTCCTATTTTTTCCTTCACGCGTTTTTCTTCGCATGCGATATGAACAATCTTCTTTCGACAATGAATGCAATTTTTTGGAATTTTTCATTTATTTGAACTTTCATTCAACATTTCCAATTCAGAAGGCATATTGCACAGATGCACTAAGTACTAACTTGCAAGTTTGATAATTTCTTTTTTTGAAGAAGAAGAAGAAATTCGCATTTTGTGCACTCAGTTGTGAGCACATTCCTTAACGCACTTCATCCTCACATCCCTGATGTACATGACAAAATGACAATATAAACGAGTCTTGCTTATAATAAACTATTTATGCTATACCATATAAACTATAATAAGTCTACATGAGGTTTTCAATGAGAAGCACAAATTCTTGTATTTGGAAAATCGACGAGTTACATCGCACAATTCATTTTTTGATGCAATTTGACGTGAGGGAACATATGCAATGAAAATTGCAATAGTTGGAATGCAAAAGTGAATGTAAACTAATGAATTACCTAACACTTTGCAACCACTTTTTAATGAATAACTAACTCATTGCAAATATAATTGTAGAATTTTCAGAAAGCGAATGGCGAACATAAACCGCAAGTGTTACAAGTGTTATCACTGAAACGCTCACAGGCCATTAATATTGGTCTAACGAAATTGCCACCAATTAACGTCATTCCAACTGCAATTATGGTATGTACCTTTATAACGAAGTCAATTTTTCTAAGCTTCATTATCGCTTATCAGCGTTTTATCAACGTCTCCTATCCTAGCTCTTTGTTGGTGTAAGTCTACTGCATGATGTTTAATCTTCGCAATGCGTATTGCTTCAATCACAGTGCGTGTACAATATGCACTCTATAAATAGGCATGAATCGTTCTATGCGTATGTGCACTTATCTTATGTAATCCATATAGATGGAGGGGGAACAGGTAAATATTTCGAACGATATCACTATTTCGTTAAATTCTAAGCGGCAAATGCTTCAGTTGCTTGGTTGAAACACATAATGGCTATCTAATTTCACCATCAATTTCAAAGACGTCCACTTAATTGTTTTCTAGCAAAAGCATCGTTAGACGAGTGAGGATTCATTGAGTGAATTATTACTCAACCGTACATAATAATAAGCAGAGTGTAGTTTTCGCTGCAATCAGTCTGCTTTTCACTTTACAGATTCTTCAGTTGAGATGTTGAATAAAACAGGCCCACAGTAGAGATCCCTGTCTATCCCAGTTGTTTTTTGGTTTATGTTGCACTGTTCGAGTTCATTCCGTTATTCAGTTTATTTGCGCTTCTGTCATGTTCATTGCTTTCTTCTAAAGAAATGTCTCCATTTCACTTTCTGTACACTGTTTTATGATGCCTCGAGCATATGGAGTATTATTTCCATTTCATAGATTATTGTGCTGCACAAATTTAAGTTTCGTTCTGCTTCTGTTAAATTTCATCTCGACCAGAGTACTTTTTATTGCAGAAGTTCGATTCGCTTGTTTTGAATAAGGAAGGAATTGAGAAGATCCTTTCGACAATGATGCCGAGTCCAGCGGAGATCGAAGCAATCGAAATCAAATCGGCCGAGCATCCTGACATGCCACTTGGACAAGCCGAACAGTTTCTCTTGAAGCTTTCGCAAATTCCTTGTCTTTTAGAGCGCCTTAGGTTGTGGGCCTTCACACTCGACTATAAAAACTGCGAGAAGGTTCGTAGTTTTTTATCTTAACAAACGCATTGTATTCCCTCGAATAGAGCATAGGTTTTTAGGTCTTCGAAGGTTTGCGATGAAGTCATCCTCTTGCACTATAAGGCGGTGATCTGTTTTTACCTTCTGTTAATTTTGATCTTTTGTTTCAGCGATGTATTAGTCTTCTATTTTCCCAACTCTCGAAGCGATGCTTTTCTTTCCGACGAAATATGGTGTAGTGCTAATTGCACATCACGCTAGTAGCTCACACGCTCAAGTTTGTATAGGGAGATTTCCTGCTTTTGATACGTTTCTACTAATTCGCTTTATGAAAGAATTATGGCAAGGTGGTGTCTGTGCGTCGTCATGTCTGTGTTCATCTGCTCGCCATTTTCAACATCGCTATCATCAAAGCCAAATCCTTTGTATGTAATATCCACCATTAGACGACTTCGTGTACCGCCCTATGAGACGATCTTTCGTACTTCAATGGATCACATATCACATTTGCTTCACAATTTGACTGATGGAAAATATAGTCTGAGCACTCGCAGAATGCGCGAAAAATTTAGATACCGCTTTATGGCTATAATCGCTCTCAACATGAAGATTCGTATAAGAAAGTTGCTTTGTAGTCTATATCACAACTTGCCTACCAGATTTAGTAGCAATGGGATCAGGGACTTTCGAGCTGGAATAGTAGGACAGACAAACACATATCTGGATGTTCATTGACGGAATATTATAAGGCACTTAGCAAGTGCAAATTTTGCAAAGGCTTATCGAAAGGAGGCACCCCCCATAGTTGTGAGCAAACAGGGTATGCCCCTTGCCTGATGTTTTCATAGCTGTTTGAGCTGCATGCTTTCACTGGTTGAATACACAGTCAGAAGTTTTTTCCTGTGCTTAGAGCGCGTTGAGTTGTTTATTGAACAGTGCGTTATGGCGAGCAGTTAAACATTACAGAAAATAATAGAAACTTTTAGAAGAAAAATACTTTTATTCATGTGTTTATTGAGTTTGATTGCTAGAGGGTAAGTTATTCTAATGGATAATTATGTTGAGGACATAGCCGAGCCATTGATGGATCTACAGTTGGCAATGAAAGAAATCGAAGAATCGAAAACATTTCGAACTGCGATGGGAATGTTGCTTACCATAGGCAACACGCTCAACGGCACTGATGTTAGTTCTTGAGATGTGTGACATATCCGTAAGACAATAATGCTACAAATTTCACGGAAACTGCTGGACCAAGAAAATTCTGATTATTTTTTATACAGAATTCCGCTTCATAAAAGATTCCGGCCGATTTCTGTTATTGATGTATTTGGAACGGAAATTCGGGAACTAATATAGTCAGCTTGGTGCTAAGCAGTAAGCCGATCTTTTTTCGCTCTTTTAAAAATCTTGTGAGAACATCTGTCAGAAATAATTGATTTTTGTGAAGGATAG
Source organism: Toxascaris leonina (assembly GCA_022844705.1). NCBI lineage: Eukaryota > Metazoa > Nematoda > Chromadorea > Rhabditida > Ascarididae > Toxascaris > Toxascaris leonina. The sequence goes on along the minus strand of JAARMF010000634.1, from coordinate 64,641 downwards.
CAAGTTCTGAGAAAAAAATTGAACTAAAAGAGAGTGGGAAATAGAACACATTCAGATCAAAGGATTCCAACTGGATTATCTGACGAAAGCATCAGAGGTGAAGGATCCCGTGTATAAGCACACACTCACTTATCATTTGGCCGAATATATGATCGAGCATTGCCCCGATGGATCGGACCTGTATTCGGAATTCGGTGCAGTAGCAAGAACTGCGAGGGTGAGTGAGATCATTTGTTCTGCTCCACCCTGAAGGTTAAAATTATGCGCCGCATTGGAAAACCGGGAAATACGGGATGACTGCAAGACTGCAAAAGATTTGCAGAGAGCTGCAACGGTGAATCCCTCATCCTCGAGAAAAATTCGGCGAAGGAAAAACACTATGGGTTTACTATTGACGGTCTTCCTTCTGTCAGAAAAACATTCTCGTCATTCTTCCCTATCCTCTTTGTTTCCCTTACTGGGAATACCCATTGAGCGACATTTTTTGTGACTCAGTGCTCATTAATCACTGAAATATGCGCCGATGTTTTGTGTGAAATAGCTCAAAATAAAGGTACAACAAGCAAAGTTTGGGGTGAGGGGCCTTTAAAAGAAAGCGGATAACATTCCTGAATGTCAGGCGCTCGAACGCAGTTCAACGCAAATGAATGTTAAACACAATACGCACCGAATGGCCCCTGGTATCCAGTGGTAATCCAATTTGTTCAATTCAAAAAGGTGACAGTTCTGTGGTCAAAAGCCCTAAAGTGGATGGGCGTTTTGCACAGAACGATGCTTTCATGTTATATAACTTGGTTAATTATAGTTTGATTACGATGAGTTGGAAGCGAATCTGAAAAAGATCGAACATGATTGTAAAGCGTCTTGGGAGTATTTGGCAAAGATCAGCAAAAACGATAGCTCTTCATCGATGAAGCAGAAGATCAACGACTATTTAACTGATGTGGCGCAACGCATCCTCCAGCTCAAAACCATTCATAGGATGGCTATGAACAGGTCCATCCTCTATTCAAGCCGTTCTGATTGAACTATCTCTTTTAGCACTGAAAACCTCAAGCTTGTGGTTGACATGGAACGTGAGTCATCTTATGCAAATACACTGAAATTTCTTCACCAAATTCTTCCTTCATCGCTGTTCCCTGAAACTCAGAAATGCAATTTGTCGCCTTATCGTCTTTCTCTTCTCGTATGGCCTCCAGTTCCATCCTTCCTGATTGACCCTGGTTGTGTTCTAGCTCTTCAACCAATCCAGAAATCTCAGCTTCGTATGTATTTGGTTATAATTATACGGGTGAAAGGAAAGAGTTATTAGGCAGTCTTTCACCAACGCTAATGCAATAATTGAAAATTCTTCAGTCATCCGTATGGCAGCAGCCGCGCTTATTTCCAAAGTGCTATTTCACATTTTATGACTTCCAAGACACTGCCTTAGTTCTTGTAAAACCTTTCCTTCACATTTTATTTTACTCATATTGTTCCCGGTCCACACATTTCCGATCCCATTCTTCCAGGTGCAGATCGAAGATAGATGCTGCATAGATGGTCCAGGTTTTTTGCCTTAATAGCTATATATAATGAAGAAATAGCTATATATATATAATGAAGACTATTACATATGAATTCATTCCGTCCTTCCAGTTGTAAGCTGAGGCAATCGCTGATAATGATAAAATTTCGGAGACCGTATCTGCCTAAAAATGGTACCATGAGATTGAAGGAGGATGGGGGAGAGATAAAAAGTCGGTGGAAGGTGCTCTTCCTCCCAACAACCTGTTTGTTCTCGATCGCCAATCGACTTGAGTAAATTCTGATGTTTGAGGAAGTGAGCTTGTTTATTATGGTCGTTCACTACGAGAACGATTTTTGTGCGTGTTGCATGTAGACTGCAAAAATTTGTGAAACGGACCGTACGATGATAAATATTTTGTTACAGATGGCACGCTTTCTTGTTGTTCTTTGGCTATAGTATCCAGGAGGTGCCCAATATGAAACCGATGCAAGTTTGCAAGATGGTAATCGAATTTGCACTCGAGTATCGTACAACACGAGATAAAATTCTGCAACAAAGGAAGAGATTAGCAGACAAACGAGAACGCAACAAAACGCGTGGCAAAATTTGGGCGCTTGAAGGACAAGAAGGAAAGGAAGGCGAATCTGCGCCTCTGAGACGACGTGCCCCTGTTCAGATGAATGCGCAACAGGTGGTCCTTGTTGGTTGTGTTTAAATGATTTGTCATTGGTGGAATATGGAAATGAGACACTTGATGCCAGCTGCAGCTCAATTTTTTAAAAACGACTGGCAGCAAGGCAAGCAAAGTGGCATCTCGTAACGGAGTGAACTGCTGTGGCTCTAGGTGCCAACTGTCCTTTCCAGTCTCCGCCTGTTCTCCCTACTCTTCTCCCCCCTCCCCCCTCCCTTTCCCTGCTTCACCTCACAGCTAAATATGAGCAAATCTTTAGGTAACTTTGCGGAATTTTCCGACGTGATTATTTTCATCCCCTAGAGTTTTTCATTCCAGCGTTCCTTTTATCGGCTTCATGTATTAACACCTACTGAATAGGACCCGGAAATTCGCGTTCCTTTCTCTAGTGCAATATTTCGTTGTCGAGTTCAGTTATTTGAGAATTTTCTTCCGATTCCTGCAAACGACGTTATTTTCTGCACATATATATGGAGGATGATAATTGAGTCTAGGAGAAGAGATCGTTTTTGTTCTGAGAGCATCCCACTGATGAGCGTGATTCCAAAGTGAAAACTAACCTGAGTGCTTAGGTCTTAGGTTGAATGCAGAACGTCCCGAAAGCGTAGAATGTTTTGGGGGTACTTTTGATGCTGTAATTTTGAAAAGGTTTCCCGAAGCAGCTTCTTTTCACTAGAGGATGGATCCATACAAGTTATACTTTTCCAACCCACTGAATAGACGATTCGAAAAAACACTTCCTCATTTCGTAGATGAATCAAATTACTGTTTGTATGCTTGGGGGCATTTCTCTGCTGAAAAAAAAAACTTGTTTTATATTTATTAGTGCATTAAAAACAATCCACTTGTAATGTACAACTGAAATTTAGTACGACACGTGAATATTGCAATAATTTTTTGTGTTACGTTTTCTGCGTATCGCAAAAGCAATGTGATGTAAAATCCAAGCGTGTGAATAATATTTAACGGCTCTCTGATTCCTAGAAAGTGCATGTCATCGATTTAGAAGGTATAATTTCTCAGCTTCAATGAACTTTCTGTAGTAGGCGGTTGGGGGTTATAATAAGAGTCTTACGGTGAACTAGCTTGTTGCAGAGACATGAAGAGATGTCTCGGATGCTAACAGGAGGCGACGATACATTGAGGAGAACACGAGGGGTTCGTCCGACGCGTGAACCCTCACCGGCAAGTATCATTGCAAGCCAGCGAGAAAGTGAGCCTTGGCCTTAGTCTGCTGCCTTTCTCCGCGAATAATGGTTTTTGAAGAGCAGATTGCCTCAGTCATTCTTTCTCAAAACAGCTAACGTGAGTGGAGTCAAAGAAGTGGACAAAGTGATTTAAAGTGGATAAACCGAGTGGCGTCGATTTGTTGTATCATTCAAAAAGTCTGTAATATATTTGCTGCAGTTATATTTATTTCCTTCTTCGCTTTGGAACTTGATGATTTTTACTGGCGCTGTATTTATTACACATTCTTTTTTATAATTTATTCTTTAGCGAATTTCCTAATTCTTCTGAAGAGAACGTTATTAGAGGTTAATTTAACATTGACATCTGCAGTGATCAGAAGGACATTTGATAGCTTAAAGAAGTAAATCCATGTCAGTTGAATTATTATTTCCTCACGGACTAAACTGAAGTCATCGTGTTTCAAGGAGACGCTGACATTTTTCATCAGTTAATGCTCACTTTGCATATTCCACTTTCCTCCCTTTGTTCCATTTCTTTTTCTTGTAGGAGTCTTCTTCGGCCCACTTGGGGGGGAGCGAGAGAAAGAAGAGATACTGGCAACTACTGATAGATTTTAGTTAGAAGATAAGCAGTTTGTTTGGTTGTTTAGTGTTACGTGCGGTAGGATTGCCTGGAGAAGCGACAACTCCGAATACTGAGTCCCCGGACGATGAAATCCTCGATGGATTGGTCAAAGCGGCAACTGTTCAGAGTGAGCCACGTGATCATCGACGACGCGCGAGGCAGTTCAATCGCAAGTCTTGTAAGCAATTTCACTCATTGCGCTGTGAACTGCGCTTAGTGTGTTGGAGCGGCTACTGGAGGGATGTGGGATTTTTAGTGGCGGAAATTCAGTTCAAGGAAAGAGAGGACGGCATCCTGCCCTCTTTTCTTGCCCTAAAATGTGTCAGCTGTTGGTGAGGATTAAAACCTAAGGCTACTCTTGCAGCTGGCAAAAGGAAGAAAACGATGGAAAAGAGGGTCGCTCAGAAAATATCCAAGAATTCAAGAGAACATTTTTCGCAGTGCTGATTTGAAAAGTCTTAATAAAAAGGCTGGGGTTGGTATGATGCCGTGGTAAATGTTCTGTCTTCGTAGTGTTTTTCTTTCTTTGTATCGTCGAGCTAAACAGGGTAATGCATCATGTGACCTGGATTTTACTGAAGTTCTTTATCCTTTCACGGAACCATACTACCATGAGTTGGTACTAGAACACGCAAGAAGAATAGATAGAAGATGAGTGAAGAAAGCTAGTAGATGCTACAATCCGCAAACAATCCTAGAATGCATAAGGAAACTCCGAGGATCGATCCTAGGGATCACATTAAATGAAAATGACTTTTGGATGATATAAAGTATTCTATTTTAAATCTTCACTCTTTCGGTTTCTGTACCGTTGAAGGAATTCTCTTTCTAAAAAGGAATAAGACATTTCTGCTATGTTTTTAATAAAGCATATCCGGGAGTACTATTATTTGCTGGTACTTCAGGTGACTGTCACATATTCATTATTACTTCACGAATAGACCTCATGCCTGCTACGCTCGCTGATTCTATTTCTGGAGTGTCCTCATAGTATTTTTGAACGCACGCAGAACTGATTTGCTTCTCAGTTGTATTTTCGTGAACTGACCCAACGGTTTATCAGATGTTCCAATATTCCATTCCATTTCGCTGCTTCTATTTTCAAGCATTACTATCTTCCTCCTACCCTCTCCCTCACCCAATTTTCGGAAATTCTTGAGGCTTTATGGTCAAAGTCTGGTACTAAACTAAGCTGGACTGAGTAGTGATCGGCACTAACACTGGAGCGAACCAAGGTCAGAGCCTGAAGTTTGCAATTCGTTCAATTTATCGGAAAATTTCACTTTTTCGGATGATTTGTCGAAATTTCAACTTAAATTTCAAATCCTCGCTCTTGTCTACCATAAATTTTTCGGTTCTTCCCATCCAAATTTAAGTCTTCTATGCCCACTGCATTTTAACCGCCTCGAATACAAAGCATTGCAGTTGCTGCCATAACTTGGATGAGAAAAGGAGCGCTGATTTGTGTTTTGGACATTAGGTGTGAATGTTGAATGTGGCAGTGGTTGAGCCATATATCATTTCACAGCAACAGGCAATTCAGTCCATAATATTAAAGATATGGGTGGTCACCGAACATTAAAATTATAGTTGTTCCCCACTCACATTATCGGAACTCTGAGTATTACTATAAAGCATTACGGTTAAATAAAGTCTCATGAGTTGTGTACACTGTTCAGACTATACCTTATCCAAAACGCAGCATCCCCTCCATATTTTTCGTCTACGACCAGTCTCACGTTAGTGTGAGTTTTAAATGGTTATAGCCTTTGCTTGTCTTAGATGATTTTCTTTTCAGTGCGACGAACACGAACATTGAAACTTGTGGACGATCAGCCAAGTGGTACTACCGTTAGTAACGCATAGAACAAGAGCTGAGCTCATTTTATGCTGCTATCATTTGCTTTTTGTCGCTTTTGCTTATGAAATTACACGGAACGAGTTACTTCCGGTCCTTTTCCATTTTCAATAACTTTCAAAATTTTCTGCTATTTGTTAAGAAGACTAAATTATTTGGTTGCAAAAACTTATCGTAAAGGAGGGACACATCATGGAAGAAATTGGTTAATGAAATCAGCGTAAAGTAACTTGTTGAGGTTGTGGGAAGTGAAGAAGAGAGACCAGCAAAGTGAACTTTCGCGCTGTTCGCTCGAGATGAAGATTTTGTTCTCGTTCCTGGGCCGTTTAACATCAGCAGAAACTTGTATCCGATTGGTCGATCGTAGTCTAAAGATGAGTCGCTGCTATTTTTACATGTCTTTGGCAGAATGCTCCCTGTCTTCTCACAGTTCCAAGCCTCACTTTATCGGTATACATTTTGAGTAACTTGATTCTTTTTCTAAATGCTTCGACTCTTTCCGGAAATCCTGCCCACGCGGTCATAGCTCTAAAAATAGCCTCAGTTGGAGTGCTCGTTGAGTCCTTTGTTCCGTCCGTACAGAAATCGTTACGATCCCGACTGTTGTTCATCATTATTTAGAGGAACCTTTGTGCTCATTGCAGTGAACATTTGAAAAGGATACTTGATAGCTTTTGATTCATCGACGTTCTGTGCCTCTATGCTCATTGATTTTGAAAAGATTTGTTATTGCTATATTGTATTCGATATCTGTGAATCTGACTTTGGAACGGTTCGATTTGCGATGCAATGGCCTCACCTCTTGTGTTTATTTTACTTCTTATGTCAAAGATAGTCTACGTTAGTGCTGGAGTGGGGATGGGGATAAGATCAAAGAGGACAAGAGAACGGAGACAGTGCGACGAAGGCGTTCAAGTTTTGTGGATAGTCTGGCATGAATGAAGGGACTTTGTTTAATCCATTCCGTCTCCAACACTACTTATTGTGATTGGAGAGATCCGTGTTGAGTACAACTTGCTGTCGCATATTCCCATAGCATTTTGTTTTGTATGGTTTTATTTCGCTTTCATCATTCCTATCGTGAAGTGAATGAGGTGTGACCGATGAGTCGAAATGTTTAAGCTTTTGAACGACAAATCAAGGTTCAGTCCCTGTGCATTCAATAATTAACCACTAACTATACAACCACCAAAGGCTATTCATTCACTGAAAATGTTTTAGGTGGTGTCGATGATGAAAAAATCCACCTTGCACTGCGTCATATGAGAGCAAGTCGAGCGGTACTGTATCTAGTCATATTCTTATTGCACTTCCACTCGAAGTGTTTTTAATGTTCGCCGAGTTGTATTGTGCATTCATTACAATAACGGTCAAATTCTTTTTGATGCAATTTGACAAGTTTGCTGATTTCGCATTCGAACAACAACCTCGCCCCCTACTGTTTAGTCTAGTTGAACCGTTATTGCATATCAGAAAGATGCGTTAACTGAGCTTCTCTGCTGAAGAGTTATGCTGCTCAAATCTTCTTATATAGTCAATCCTTTCCGATAATTTCGACGTAATATTCACTCACTACTCCTATTGTTGCCATCATCACGGTGCGGATACTCTCGCAGCTGATAAAGAGAGATTAACTCAAATGTTGAAATGGTATATATTGAAGCCAGTTGATAGAATTCTCAAACGCTGCCGTTGATAGTACAGTGTTCGACATTTGTTTCAGGCATCTTCAGAAGAATTGATAGGGGGGGAGGGGGGTGGTTGTATTCAATTCCTCACGCAGTTTTAGATTCATTAAGACTGGCATTATGCTATGCGCTAATTTCAGTTATTTGATGTAACAATTAACCAGTCAATGTTTCGAGAACAATTTGGCACAACTTCAGTCATTAATTTCATGCATAATAAGGCTTCTTTGGTTGGTTCATGCAACTCGTCCTGTGATTTATCGATATTCTGGTTTATATGTACTTAGAATGAGTAACGATATCGGATTTTATTGCTAATGAAATGCAGTTGCTTAGTGTTACATATGTTGCCTCTATGAATGCGCCCAAAGTGTCATTTTCATTCATTTCGATCAGCTATAGTAATATAAATGTTTTACAAGCAGTGCTCGTTCATTTTCTTTATTGTGAGAAAATATGGCCGAGTGAGAACCTTCTTCCTTGTGGAAGGAGATGGTGCCACACAAATTCTTTGGGATGTGCGGAAACATAGAAGAGTTTGGTGGAGTTAAGCAATAAAAATTAAGCGTTCTAAACAAAACATTCTGGGGAGGTGGAAAGGGGGAGGGGTGGGGAGGATGGCAGCACCCATTCTCTTTTCCCAGCCATCATGACAACGTGTAGACCAGTAATAGTATGGAACAGCATGTGAACTCATTCTTCATTATGAGAATATTAGAAATATCGATCAAATAGAAAAAGATTTCGCCATACAACCAGTAACACAACTGGTAACTGGGATGGGCGGATCTATGTTTAATTGTCGTCAACGATTTTGTCCAAACGATTCAATTTTCCAGCTTTTGATCGCTTTTCGATTCATACAAATATCTCATCAGAGTGAAATTCAAGTGGATTTATAAATTGTAGTAAAAATTGAGGTATCGACCAGCAATGTTGAATATTAATTTTGGTTCCCATAGATAAACATCTGAGAACTATTCTTTTCAAATCAGTAGAAGAAAGCTGTCGATAATAAAAACTCAGTGAGAACTTTCATACTTTCAGGTTTGTTTTAAAAAATGTTTTCCGAGGAATTGGCGATTGCATTCATTTTGTTTCTGAATTTCGATTCCCCATCCAAATCAGTTCATTAAGGAAAATCGCTTTTTGAAGAAAAGTCCAAGAAGTCTAAATTCTATGTTATAAATGAAGGATTTCGTGACGAGTGAATCATCGATTTTGCATAAAAATTTCATTTATATGACGCGAGTTTTTAAGTGGAATATGTGGGATCGTAACAAACGATCGTTGGACACCCAACTGTGTGCTTTATCCTCCTCAAAGAGCGGTGCCACAAACGCACATGCAGTTGTCATTGTGCATAACGGCTGTTGGATTCCACTCGAAATCGGTGTGCCATATCCTTCACTCATCCGCCATTTCGTTCTTCCTCGAAGATCCTGTTTTCCGAATCCCTTCCTAATATATCTGCGAATTCCCTATATAATGTCCATCATTCGTCGATATCGTGCATATAGTATTATTGCTGTTTTGATGTCAGCCGCTTTTTTTTCTCGTTGTATTGTTAAGTCTGTGGTGCGTATTTCATTGGGTGGTTTGGCGTGAAGAAATTAGCTAGTTTAATATTTGAAAGACAAATTCCCATCGATAGGACGTTGGCTGTATTCTCGAGTACTAGCAAAAAGCCTAAAAACCTGTCTTTAACATTGCCCTCAGTGATTCGATTCCTCAGTGTCTTTTGTTGGCCATACTGATTAAATTCTCTGTCGCATATACCTCATTACAGTTTTGCAATGGCTCTTCACTTTCTCCCTCTTTCCCATCTACTTCCATCTCCTTGATAAATTATAAGCAGCCACCTGCTCTTGCCATCACATGATCCACGCCCTTAAATTGTATCACCTATATAGTGCGCATCTCCGTAAACGTACGCTTATTTATTCATGCAGCACACAATGCAGTGAAAAGATATGCACAAGTATACGTCAAAAGCGTGGAACCGCTAAAGATGAGCATTAGAAGCAGCAAAAAATGTGTAGATGTAAGTCGGTGGCAAGTTTAGGGAATGCAGAAAGAAGTTAAGATGAAAAGCATAAAAGAAGGAACCGTCACAAGAGCATGAGTATTAAGAACATTAAAACATGGGATTTGCAATAGTGTGGAGATGGGAACGATCCATGTGTATCACGGAATGTGAAAGTCTGTGGAGATTGGAGCCAAGTACTATTATTGAAATTGGTTTCGCTACCGATCTAGCTCTTTTTGTATAAGGTGGAAATCATAGTCACTATTCTTTAATTGCCAATAAATTCTATGCTTGTCCACAAATATGCTGGTACTACTCCGTATATTGGCCATAGCATCATCTATATATATATATATATATATATATATATATAACAAATAAAAGAAGCTCCAGCACATTCTCCACAACACAAGACTGGAAGTTGGACGCGATACGAAGGGGCTGTCGCGAAATCTTAATGAGGATGCTTGATCACACTGAAGTCTTGTAGTCCAAAATGCCAAAAGTGCCAAAAATCCTGTGTCTCTTCAATTTTAGCAATAAATTTCCGGGAGAAACAAAGTCCAAAGCCATAGTGCAGTCAATATAAACAAGGTCCATTCGCTTTCATTCATTCTGCAATGGATTTCTGCAGCGAGTGAAACAATGAAAAAGGCGCATGATGTTTTAAAACGACCGCCTTTTAAAACGACAGAAATTTTATCAGGATTTGAATCGCTGGACTAAATGACCTGAATTTAGCGGTGTCCAACCTATCTACAAATTTTTGCTACGATGGTCGGATTTCGTACACTGAGAATAATAATTGAGGAACTTTCAGTGAGCACGCTGAATTTGAAATAAACAACTGAACTTTTTCGACGTGTCGTTTCCGATTTTTTAATGAATATGTCATTCTCAGGGAAGCTCTCAGGGAAATTCTCACATTTATCTCCAAAATTTGTTGCTCCGTTCTACTTTTCTGCATAATCACTCCATTCATTTACTCGTCTAGGCATCGAGCATTTCTCCTACCCTTGATGCTTCACACGAAAGACTCCTTTTTGGATTACAAATAAATAAAGCGCTGAGATCATTTATGAAACATTTTCAAGGTTTCTGGAGAAGTATGGGTATGGACTGTTGCCGTATAAAGGGAGCAGCAAACTGGGCAGTGATTGCTTGTGCAGCTGTGCTCGCGCTATGTTGGGTGGCTGCAGGGAAGTTGATTTCTGACCTTCACGGATTCCACGATGGAGTGATACATGAAATGAAGGAAGTCAAGGTTGCTTTCATATAACTCCAATTTTCATTTCCTTATGATATGCCGTTGGCATCAATTTGTAAACTATTCCAAGGTACTACAGTCCTAGCGTTCCAAGCAATGTCAATTAGAGAGTTGAAGGAGGGGAAGGATGCTGAATCCGACGCATATTGATGCAAGAGAGTAGTTAGCGGTTTGTTTTGCCAACCAGAGGCCTGGAAGTGAAGCGATGATCAAAGGTGAAATAGAAACTTGGATGAATATGCATAAACCACCTCCAGTTAATCGTACCTGCCTCATCTTTGCACATATCCGCTCAATCTCTTATTATTCCCATTGCCTCATTAAGCACTTTCGAATGCAGTTCGTTGAGTAAAAGAAAGGAATATTGAATGGTAACTACTTTTCTGCTGTAACATTGAAAGTGCTCCTTCTTAGAAGTAACCATTTGAATGACATCACAGAGAATGATGAGCGAAGATGAGAGACTGGTCAAGTTAGATATATGTTTCACTGAAATACTTGAGATGGTCACCGATGAAACTTGGAATGGACTGATGGGGATCAGAACGAAAACGAAAAAATTACAAATGCCGACAGCGGAGAGTTCCTTCAAAAGAGCAAAACGGTATGGGTATACCTACGAGCAGCCGCAATGTAGTAAGTTTTCCAGTTGTCATTACCAGTATTGCTTATTCTCTTTCTTCCCTCAAAATACAGGTGCTTGAGGTGAGCGGGAGGGGGGTGGAGTGCGAAGGACATGGCCATTGGTATCCTCAACCGTCCTCCGTTGATAATAAGATCCGCATCACTTACTGCTCATTTACTTTATTGTACTTCCCGCAGTCTGCATATTTGAGTGTGTATTTTGCAGATTGTGGATATAAGTCGCTCATATGTCCTCAGGGCCTTCCCGGTGCACCTGGAAAAGCCGGCTATGATGGAGGTGAGTGATATTGCCTTTTCCCATACTGCTTCGCCGTTGAAGGTGCATAAAGTTGGCAGAAGCGAATGAGAATGGCAAAGGAAGATAAATATAAAGATTTGATATAACAAAATATAAAGATAAAAATTTTAAACACATCCCAGAAAGAAGGGATTCTTAGGCGTCAAAGCAGTTTCTGACTGAAGCAAATGCCTCTGCTGTCTTCTCGTTGGTGCATTGAGGCATTATACTATTATCATATTTGAAAGTTCTAAGTTATAGAGCAAGGAGAGCCGGGGTTCGACGGCATGCCGGGCATACCTGGAAACGATTATGAATACGATCAGGAAAATCCAGATTGCATCCTGTGTCCTGCGGGCGCACCTGGCCCACCGGGCTTGGATGGACTCAGCGGACTGCCCGGAATGCCTGGCCAACCAGGCGCTTCAGGGTGGTCAAATGCGAGGCCAGGCCTTCCAGGTCCAGCAGGGGATATTGGAACTCCAGGTTAACTTTGATATCGCATAAGGTCAAAGCGACTCGGTATTCACAGTATACTACGTTATCCAATTCCACCTGTCCTATCAGCAAGTAATACCCGTTCTATTTCCATTTTCACGGCGTTTTTTGGAAATGAATAATACTAATTTCAAGTACGTGGTTCTGAAATAAGAACGAGTGTCCGCTCTTATTCAAAAATTGAATGCATGCAATACTCGAGGTCAATTTCATCGTTCACCTTGCAAATATGAATTGAAACAATGTTCTCTTTCCGATGATATTGCGATATTGCTTTTTCAGACTGAATTATAGCAGTAAGCATTAAATTTGCTACCATACCCTATTTTCTTTTCCAAGTGGGTTGTCAATCTCGACTGACTTTTGCGTATATCCACACATGCTCACCATATTACCCACTGTTTCGCAATTTTGTAGCAGCAGTTGATCAGTGTGCCTATTATCCAGCTTCGATTTGTATCTTTTTTCTTTTCACTCTTTTAGGCGATTGAAATTTCAGGGCCTCCAGGCGAAATGGGACCGCCCGGTATTTCAGGGAATGACATTATCCCCGACTTTCTTCCTGGTTCCAAAGGTCCGCCTGGCCCTCCAGGAATTTCTGGACAACCTGGCATTCCTGGTTCTACAGCACCACCCGGACCAACTGGCCCACCAGGTCCGACTGGATTTCCTGGCACTCCTGGTCGTCCTGGCACGGTTGGACCACCTGGCACAGTAAGTTTTTCAGAATGGAGTGAAATATGCTGCTGTTATTACCAAAAAGGGTACTTCGTGCACATGACAAAACGGACTTATTCATTTCTAGGATATGCGAAAGTGATAACCGATTAATCTTTTTCAAGGCCGGAAGTCGTGGAGAACCAGGCATTGACGGACGCTATTGCCCTTGTCCACCTCGATCACCGTCGATGTACGGCATACAACAGCCTCCCTTCGTCGAACATCCTCTCGGCTATCGGTCACGCTTTCTACCCCATCCACCCTCACATTCTCCAGTATACGATCGAGAGGATGCGTACAGTCAACGTCGGCGATCACCCTTCTTTCGTGCTCCTCAACCATGGATATTTAACGCTTAAACAATGTAAACCCTCAGACTAGAACGTTATCCTTTGTCAGAATGATAGCTGTTTCCTTCTGTGCTATTCAACATTCATATAAAGGTATTTATATTAGCAGTCTGTTGTCGTACATTCAGCCAAAAAAACGAGTTCCTGCCTTACTAGCTGCATCTATACGTCAGCCAATGGAGACATCAGCAAAATCAATATTAGAGTGGAAAATAATAATCAGCATAATGTTCGAAGCAGTGGTGTTTTTATTGACAAATCTAACAGCGTACAAGTCATTTGGCTTCTTCAAGAGAATGGTTTTCATTTCTTATGAATTGTTTCGATAAATGAACATGACCAATGACTAAAAACACTTTTTTAAAAAGGCCGTAGACTCGATAAGAATTATCTGGATTCAGACTCCATATTTCATTCGTTCCCATCGGAAATGAAGAATCGACAAAAACCAAAACAAATCAACGATGAAGTTTATTCTCCGAAAGGAAACGAATGAAGTAAATTCTTGTTTCCGATTCGGTGCTTCATGAGAAGCAATACTTTCAAATGGCCGCTATAACCGCGTTAGGCGGTGAATGGAGTGAGGTGTGCTGACCTGAAGGGGGAGATAATGCTGCGATGGGTTCAAACCATAAGCGCATATAGCTTTCACCATTTTAGCAAAATATTTTGTAACCGACAATTTTCATTAAATTTATAATTTACCGACAGTCGTAGGTCACATCACATCTACCACAGCGAACTTGAAATGCAGGCTGGGTATTTGCCAAAGGCTGTCTTATTTGAGTGAGTTCGTAAGAGGCAGTACTTTCAGACAGCCGCAATAACTGTTAGACGGTGAACGCAGTGAGGTGTCCTGAAATATGGCGGAGGTAATAAGACCCGTCAATAGCGAGTGGAATGCACATCTGGAAGCGCTGAAACTTTTTAACTCTAGGTGAATTGGCTTCAAAATTTTTTTCTTATCCATACAGCTTACCGACAGACTGCAGTTCAGTTCCTAAGAATTGCTATATTTGATGCTGGCCTCCTTTAAGTGGGTGGAGTTAGATGGTTGGAAAGAGGTGTAGTGTTACTTAAGCGTTGTTCGAATAACACGACAACGCAAAGAATGCAGTATTATATAGCGTGAAAGACAAATCAAAGAGCCGAATATAGATGATGGCATTCCCAAACGCCTTATCCACGTGGCAGTGTGAATTTGTTTTTCCTCAAGTGCAAAGATCTGTTGAAAAAACTACATGAACAGTTAACCGTTGCCTTCAAAACTGAATTCAAATTGACGTAGCAATTAGTACATCCACAGGGAGGCAAAGGAGAGGGAGTGGCTTTTGGCTCATCCACCATTCCCTTACTCCTTTCCGCCCCGTCACTTTTCCTCCTCTCTTTTGCTCCCTTCTCAAGTGTTCTAATAGCACAAAAAGGTTTCATTTTATTGAATAATAACGGGCTATTTCAATCAAACGTTAGTTTAGTTTAACTGTCATCGTCCCCTGCTCGTTGATTCAGGTGCCATTCTTTCCCATCGTTTTCCTCATAATTCTTTTCTTTGAACGCATTGTCCACGATTTTCATTCCGTAAAACAAATCTGAAATCGCACCGGAAGAACATAGGATCACTGTATTGAAAGTGTGTTCCATCGTTGTTTTGATTCTTCAACGCAAATAAAATTGCTGTGTCGAAACCGTTTTGCGGGAATAAGGAAACTGGTTGTGCGATCGTTCCATAGAGAAACGACGCTACTCGTGGAACATCTGAAGAGGCCGCGAGGAGAGAAACACAATTTTATTATTGTTTTCGCTTTCTTATCGTGCGACTGGAACGAGTATGTGTGGAACGAATCGTGCATTGATGTGACTATATAAGTTGCATGGAGATTGACATCTAGGGCAAAACTTCCTGCCGAGGCATGCTTTACCTCGATCCCAGCTTATTTGGCTCAAAGTTTGGATCGTTGTTGATTGTACCACAACCTCCTAAAATACTTTGCTGTCAATCACACATGATAACGCTTTTCATGTGGCATTCCATGTTCTGCTCGAGAAGCAATAGTTCTTCATGAATGATCGAAACCTTCAAACCTTAATGCGTAGCTTTGAAAAACGACGTCCGACCACGATGAGCTGACAATCTAGCCAGACTGCTGTGATCAGATGTCTCTTGTAACTAAGTATTAGCCGTTGCGTTGCCAACGCATCTGGGAAACAATATGACAAAGCCCAATTATTTGTCAAATTTCCCACCGAGGCGATGGTGTGAAGCAAGAAGGAAGATTTCGTACGCAAAATTTTAAAAAGCAGCCATTTGTAACGTTTAGGGTATATTTTGTAAATAGTTTTGACTTCTTGTTACTCGAGAATTTGCGTGTAGACCTGAAGTTCCACGGATATGGCGAAGTATTCTTCTTTGAGGATGTCGAAATCACGCTTACTTATTGGTGCTTCAATAGTTGCCTGTGGACTCGTAACTCTCGCCTCACTTGTAGCCGTCATTCACTTATTCAACGAAACAAACTCATTTTACTACGAGGTACTTCACGAAATGGACGAATTTAAGGTATGTCATAACATTGATACGTCAGTTTTCCGCCTTCAAGCACTAAAGAAATTCACTAGCATTCTACTCGTGCAGTAATCGAACATTTCATGATATAAAATGACCGATGATCGGGGCACAGAATTGCGTTGCATTCCATAGCCGTGAGGCTTAGAAGTAGGCAATAATTCCACGTTCCGAGCTACAGGAATAGGCTTGACCTCTACTCCTCGCCTACAATCAATGGTGACTGTCATATTCGTTTCTGATATTGTATGTGTCACTGCATCGTTCGTATTTGCACTTGCGCATCATTTGCATCCATCAGAGCACAATACGGTGGTGTGGCATTTGTGGAGAACAAGAGAAAGAAATGTGTGTTAATGCCGAAAACTGCCTCTACAGTATCACTGCATGTGACATAAGCTAAGATCTTTGTTCATTTCGAATCTCTTCACGACTGCAGATGAAGCAGTGTATAGGATCAGTTTTAGTGACGAGAGCGTTTATAGAAGGACCATTTTTCGGCAGTATTATCACAGCTTATTCTTATATCCGCTTCTCTTCAAGTGCGCGAGCTTAAAATTATTGTTTGCTTAGTTCTAAATATTCAATAGTGACTATCCACATATTGCTGTATATTTATTACTTGCTTCGACATCGAAAATATGCACTCGTAGATATAACTCATTGCACGATGTAACAATTGCCAATAAGGCGACAAGGATCTCTTAGTAGCAAATTGCGATCTAAGATGGAAGTGAATTTGAAGGGAATGTGCTTCTGCGAATAATTTCAGCTGATAAAGACGGCCTTCTTTGAAAGAACTTATGCAGTGTGATGTGCAAATTAATCGTAATTTGATTCTATAATGCGCATACATTTACGTTAACAGAACGAAAAGATTCACTTATAAAAGTTGAAAAATAATTGCGAGCATTTAAGTTTCACCTTCAGTCAACGTCAGAGGATTCAATTAATGCCGCAAGTATTATCTCCCCTTCATTGTGCTAAGCTCCAAAAATATCACTACCAACTTCTTGCAAGCTACATAAACTTCATCATTTCGCTCCCGGACAACCAGTACTAGTGCAACGTATTAAGGGCATTGCGAACGATGCATGGAACAGCATGATGGAGGTGAATCAGATGCGAGTACCTGATTTCGACGTGCCACCGACAGATGAGGACGGTGTCGTTCGTGAGAAGAGGCACAACACACATCGCGATTGGTATGGACAGGCTGACGGCATTCAGTACGTGCAGCGAAGGTGGAGTGGACAGCCTAGTGGACAGTATACGCAGCAAAGAAATAATGGCTTTGTTATAGACCCGACTCCAAATATCTGGCGTGGGGTCGGTATTGGCGTTCAGACGAGTGTGTCGCAAGGTGTCAGTGCTAATCAGGTAGACGCTACTCGTTGCCCACCTGGACCTCCAGGACCACCAGGACTGCCAGGCTTACCTGGAGGTTTGTCATCCTTGTTATTCACGGCTTTCTGTGTGCATCGGAAAGGCTGACACGACAAAGGTAATATTTTTAATTACGCGCAGCGATGAAAATAGCTCACTTAAATGCTAGCTTACTTTCAAAATACAACACGCATCTAAGGCGGTTTATGACATCCAAAAGCAGCATTTAGTAATATGCCCCGTCGTTCTCTCTCTTGCTGCCTGTATGTTTCGTTCCTATCTCTTTCCTCATATCACTGATGTCCTCATACAAGTGTGAACCTTTAGGCATACTCCCCAAAGAACCCTCCCTCTAAGCCATACAAAAAATACTTCAAAGCAATTTTAGCACAGATTCGTTAGGAACAACATGACAAAGAATTTTCTCGTCATCAGTTTGCTATGACCAAGAAATGAAGGCATATAAAGAGGAATTTCATGCAGTTGTTCAGTATTCGATATTTCAACAGCAAAAGTAAAAGATCACTTTATAGAGACTGGTGAAAAAGGACTGGATGGAAAGCCCGGTGTTGCTGGTGCGGCCCTTGGAGTTAATGGAGCAAAAGCTGAATGCATTCACTGTCCTGCTGGTCCACCCGGACCACCAGGAGCGGATGGAGCTGCCGGACCAATTGGACCACCAGGACAAGCAGGAGCTCCAGCAGCGAATGGCGGCATCGCTCTTCCTGGCTCGCCAGGCCCTCCAGGCGAAGATGGGTCTCCAGGTATGGCTTCTTCCTTTTGAGGAAGATGTCTACACATATGAAGTTCTGCCAGCCTTGTACCGTTATACAATAGGCGAAGTGATGCAAAAATAGAGCAATAAAAAAGCTGGCTTAAAACGTTCCTCCCAGCACGGCAAATTAAAGGTACTCTTTGCTGCTCTAGCGATTCGTTTATGAAATTTCTTTTTTCTTGAGAGTTCCACGATGAATAGGATCACGCCATATCTTCAGCATTTCGATGGAACAATGAATTTCATTTCCTTGAAGAAATATATAAAAATTAAAAAGATATTATGTTCAGGAACATAATGCAGCAATACTGTATTTCAAATTTCATAGATAGTGGTCACAAGTTGGAAGAAGCAGCTATTTAAGCTTCAAGAGAATGACCCATCTTGAATTGTGTGCATGGCCCTATCCCTCATGCAAATTCCCCAGCTCAAAAATTGGGTGAAATTTTTATTAATTACTGAAAAACGGGTGGTTCGTTATTTGAATTTCATATATTCGCATTCCTTCGACTAGCTACTGGTCCGTGCTGTTTAAAGTGACTTACGCTAGATCCAAGCAAGAAAAAAAAAGATAACATGTTAATCTAGGAGATAAGTTATTCCACAGTATCCAGTTTCCAAGTGCACTAAGCTCTGTGTTTATAGGTGCTGTGGGACCATCTGGCCCACCCGGCCAATCAGGTGCAGCAGCAACTAGAAGTGTATCTGTGCCAGGACCGAAAGGTCCACCAGGCTTACCTGGGCCATCGGGCATGCCTGGAGCACCAGGCGGCGAACGATTTGGTGTCGGCTCTCCAGGACCTCCTGGACCACCGGGCCGTGCGGGAAATCCTGGACCCGCAGGAGCTGATGGTGCTCCTGGAGCAGTAAGTTAATAGAGCTTCATACTACACTGAAGGGTTTGACTTTTCTTACAGAAATTTTTTTCAAAGGACAGTTTAAAGATAGCGATGAGAATGAACTGCATCGGAGCACCCGAAATAAAGGAATATTTCTTAAAATTATTTCACTCATGCACATCGCATGATTCTATCGACGAAATCTTCACTCACTTCGCCATCCGTCAGCTGTCCGTTGATCCTCTTCGGGAAAATTCGATCCTATCTCTTGGGGCAAGCGGTTCAGAAGCATGGCTGTCATTTGTGTACGGCCTGATTTTATGTCAGCTTTCTCACATAATGTGCGTTTTCAGCCCGGCTCAGCTGGCAGTCCAGGCGAGGACGGTGAATACTGTTCCTGCCCGAAGCGTGCGAATGTGGACACTAGCACAGGTGTGTTAAGCAATCAAGGCGGCACCGACGTTGGTTACGCTGGTGTACCTCGACCGGTTGCTAATAAAGGAGATGGAAGTTACGCGAACGGTTGGAACAATGGCAAGGAAGTGCGCCATGTGAGGGGATTCGGCAGGACAATGGCCTAATTGTTAGTGACTCTCTTTTCGATCGATGCTTCGTGGCACATTGCGAATAAAAACGTTCATATCAACTTTTCCCTTTCATTTATGATCCTACTTCAATTACTTTTCACACCATTCAAGAGGAAATTGACCTGTTTTCCATTCAGTAAATGTTTCAATTTCCCATTCGTGATAGTATAGTTTATAGTGTCATAATTTCTCGGCTTACCTGAATCGACTTATCGCCGTTCGTCTAAACACTGTAGTAAGCGAGCAAACACAAAGCACGTGAGTAGTTCACGTTGGGAACCAACCTTTACGACTGTCAAACGTATTATGCACTCACAATGAAAGCACATTTTTGAAATAACCGTTATATGCAGCAATTCAATCATCAGCTGCCACTGACATACGTTGGACAACACTCAGCTAAAGTGTTTTTAACTCGATGCAACTATAAAAGTACCAGTGCATGTATTCTCAAACATTCAGTTAAAGGCAGACGTTTCATAATAGCTGTTAACAGACAGAGCGGGGACATGTAAATTTAAAAAACGGGCTTCTATTCAGGAAGAAGTGGTGCTTGTAAACGAAGGGATCATAATCGTCAAATATTGGTTGGGAACGCTAGTTTTTTGGAAATCTGAAGTGCTACTTGTTTAGGACTTATGTAGTTTGCTATTGCATTATCGAATTCTGTCTGCCTCACAGCAAGTCTCCACATGGCGTTATTGCCTATTGAGAGTTTAATCAGAGAGACACAAATATTGCAGAATGAAACATCAGTAGTGACTTGCAACTCTTCATATAAACACATGAGCTTTCATTGCCTAAACGACTATAAAATTTCCATTCGCAACAATCCAGCCAAGCAATGCTTTACACCAAAATTTGTACTTAATTAACTTGCCTTGGCCCAACGCCAATTACTCTAATCATTTCTTGGCACCGTTCCCGCTATAAAATGCTGTCACACTGTTCGCAACATCGCAAACCAATCCCATCCAACTAGGAAGCTTTTTCATCTTACACTTTCAAATAAAAAATGCCGCCGCTGTGTTTAATATCCGAAAGGCTGTAGCAGACCCCCTCGCTCAGGTTTCAAACCTTGTCGATGTTTTTCCGTCCACTGTGATCGTGATATAAAGATGACATGCAGCGATTCAACTTCACACGAAAACTTGCGCAATAAGCGGTCTTAAAAACAATATGGTTTGCACGTTACGTCTTATTCCTATAGCCGCTCGAATCTTCTTTTGTACCTCCTCCATTCTCCAACAGCAACCTCGCCAAATGACTTTCGTTTCCACCGCAGATGGATGCAGACTTTCCCTGTCATCGAGAAATCATGCTTCCCGAAATTCAGGTTATCTGAAGACATTATCAAGAGTCCCATCGCCTCAGACACATAGACTGGTCACCCAGTCATAGATGTGTTTTCACTGTTTTGTTGTAAGGAAGGAGAAACCACTTCTCGATGACATACCTTCATACGAAACGACGCCAGTAGTAGGCAGAGATATGCGCAGACAAGCTCATTTTTTCGTTAATAAACGCGGGCAGTTTTGTTAACAATCGTTACAGTGAGAAAAATCGATCCAAAATCCTCCATTCTGCCAATACAAAACGCCGAATTCAGTGGCGAATACTCACATCACTACTGATCTAAGTTGAGTTTTTTCATAAAAAGTATATTCCACTTCGTTTACAGAGGTGCACAACTGAATTTCTTAGAATGCAGATACTTGGTAGATCATACCTTTTAGATAAGATAGTTTACAATACGATGCCAGTCGAACGGCGGTTTCGTACTGTCGTACGATGAGCAACTAAGGAACCGGTTCCCGTTAACGATTTTCGATTGATGCAACCTATAAACAGTCGGCAGTGACCAACCGGATTCAACGAGAACACCCGCTGTGACCTGTGCCACTAAGACGACATTCAGCTTTTTCATTATTTCGCAGTACCCAACAAGCCGTAAATAGAGACGCTTAAATTAAAAGTTGCTTTCATAGTCAACTGAAATCAGATATTTTTTGTTTTATAGTTTTAAGTTACTTGCCGCTGCGGAACTGGTGCCGAGGGCGATATATGCATGGCACATGAGCATGCAATGATGCACAAAGCAGTGGCATGCGTATGAGGACACTCTTTGTTAGCACAGAACACACAAACGCGCCGTTGGCCAGAGTTGCTCTCATGTTCAACTCGACAGCTACAATACTGGAATCAGCAGGCGTGGTACATAGGCCCACTCTGAGCCCCACTCAGCCATCTCGCAGTTCAACCTTATCATAACACAAGAAGTAACAATATGAAACCGGATTGGTAAAACAACAGCAGTCATGACAGTTGCTCTTATAGATTGAATAAACAGGTGATTTCGTTCGAGCGATCAAGCAACGCATCGAAGTTTTCAAAAACTGTTTCGGAGGTTAACTTTGTTTCCCTTCACCTAATTCGCAAAAACTCACTTTGTGTCCCACCGTGCACAGCAATTTTGAAATTGTTTGAATACTGGTGTGATGTGATGCTTAAATAGCCCGAGCTGTAAACAACCCTTGAGAGTTTCTTAATGTAGTGATACGAGAACGCATTTAACAACAACACATCTCAACAAATGCATTTTATCAACGGCCATCGCAAGAACAACAGTCTAAGATTCCATAAGAAACAACGCGAACATAAAAACGATACCAAGAAAAAGAAACAAACGAATAATGTTGCTACCTATTAGACGATTAAAATAATTGTAAAAATCAATGAAAGTATGGTGAAATTTTCTGTCCATTACGAAAGAACTGACGCGTCGTGGATGTCACGCCCCCTCCTCTCTCTTCCCGCCACCCTCTGTCAAATCCTGGATCTTTTAGAAAACTGCAGTACAAATGGGAATGCAGGGATGAATCACCTAATCCGGTGGCTTATCTAAAGATCAATCAGCTACTAGACTATTAACCCAAAGATTGTTAAATAGGGAAGTACCAGGTCGTTTTGGTCGAAATGATGGCAACTATTTCCAGGCTTAACAAGGAAATTGAAGTGAGAGATGGGAAAGAGGTGCTAGAGAGGAAATAACATTGGTGAAGGTGCGTAAAATCAAGGCATGAAATTTGATGCGATAATCAGGTGGAAAGAAATTTAGACATTTCTCAAAAGTTAAGAAACAAGCATATCTGCTATTACAGATTCTTCCGATTAAGGGTTAACGATGAGAACAATATACAACGGTAGAAGATAAACGCAAGTGAAAACAGCATATACGTAGTTAGCTGCAACAATGAAAGGGAAAACTTGCAACAGTACCCCG
>JAARMF010000634.1:2582-34496 GCA_022844705.1 Toxascaris leonina | reverse complement strand
AGGGGGAGGGGGGAGGGAGGGGATGGGGTGGTGAGGCAAGTGTGACTTTATCCAATCTTTATTCTGATCGATCAAATTCGTATTGAGAAAAGACAGAAGCATCCTCCAGTTCCCTTGGTCCATTCACATCTGACCACCAACTCTCCTGCATATAAGCAAAGGACACAAGCGAATATGCGAAGTAGCACACGTCTTTTTCGTTCAGCCACTGATACTTGTTGAATATTTACGTGGGAATTATTTTTGTTGTTTCTGAGTTCCAAACTTCCCATTATATCTACTACCAGCTTCCGTAACATCGCAGCCGCTAACTCCATTCTGCTTAGTGTCCTTTAAACCTGCTCGTGGCACTCTATGAAAGCCTGCTTTTCCTCTCTTTTTCCCATGCTAGATGGCGCCGAGATATTTAAACAGATCCTCGCAAACTTTCACTTCCTCTCAATAACGAAGCTCACATCTCAATGTATGATAGGCAGCTTTATCAGTAGTATCTTGGAACGTTTCCCCAAGCTTCAGGTCGTAGGTGCCTGCCGGAATATCATGTGCTTCGGCCATTTTCGAGCTCCTCCTTCGTTGTACACACCGGTGCACCAACTACAAAAGCGTAGGCAGTGGTATTGCATAACGGCAAACGGACAAGAAAAACGACGCATCAGCATTTATCGGAATCAGATTTTCCAAGTATGGTTATAAAAGATTATATGCCTAAGCACGCCGTGCTACCTTCCTCTGTAAACATGTTGCATCACCAATAAGACGACATTAACTTCATTAGGGAGATAAGAACGTTGTTGTTTGTGCTCAAGTGTTATAATCAACTATAACGAACAGAAAACAATCGCACTGAAAAATCATTCCACGCAGATGAATTTTTCATTAATGTTTCGCAGTAGTCTCCGATGGTGAACACAAATTGAGCTGCAACATGTCACATCAGCACAACCTCATCCTCTTCAAACTTCTATCACAATCGACACTCTACCATTAGCCTTACTTATAATTCAAGTGCTGGGCCAATTGATTGGGAATACTTCTGAAACGTTTTCTTAGAGATTCTGGCAACCTATGAGTCAAGCAGTCAGCGATGGGGATGAAAAGGTGTGGGCGGTTGGGGGGGGGGGTGGAGGGGGAGGGGATGAGGAGAAGGAAAGGAGATTGAGGAACGCTGGAGATCCTTCCTTTTACATAAAGATGTCATAAAAGAGCTGTCAAATCTTTGAAAACTCTCTGAATGTTTGAAACATATCGCCGTGTCACTTCGTTTGCAAAAGAAAATGACATTTGATGCAGGATTAAAGCCATCACTCCTTCCCATCACGTTCAAGCACACTAACAACGACTTGATTTTTGGCTCCGCAGAAATGATAATTGGTTGACTGTAAGTGGTTTACTTCAAAAGCTGTTCAGAGCAGTGACCCAACTGAGCCCACAAGAAGGTACTCATTCGAAAGACAAGTTGAATATCACCTCTCGACGGCACAGCTCAAACATGTATTGTTAGTGTAAAGAAAATTCAGTTTATTCTTCAAGCGAATGCCATAAAGTAGCCGACATTATCAGTGAAAACCATTTCAACATCGTTCAGTACTGAGTGCTGAGGTTGTCGAAGAGATTTTGAGCTGACATTAAAGTGCTGATAGCATCTTCGAATCACAAGTATCCGATCCAGCCCTCGCTTAAGAGTTTCTGCTTCTTGATTTCTGTGATACAGCATGCAGATATAACCATTTGCAGTTTTATCCATGTCACTTCCAAAAGCATTTCTTTGGCCGCCTCTCCCGACTTCCGTTCATGTGTCTGATGTTGTTTTTAGTGGGTTTTGCGGCTTAGTCAAGGCTTTTTACAAATCTTTTTTTCGCCATAGCCCCATAGAGGAGAGCCAAAATGCATTCTCGTTGCAATCAATTCTACATTAATGCAAAACTTGGCTTTTACCCGCGTTTGCTTATTTAGCGACAGTCGATCTTTTCACCTACATCTTTAGAGCGTTTGCTCCAAAGGCATTTGGTCTCCGAACTTCAGGTGTACAGTTGCATGAGGTAGATGATACCCCATGCGCCAACGCACTAAGCGATGTGACTTGCAACAAAGTGGCCACCAGCGATCCGCAAGCGTTTGCTTTTTTCTTTCAGTCAAAAAATCCGCTTTATTACCGCCGAGCGAACGACGAAGCGGAAGAGATTTTGATATTCGTTTAAAATGAAAGAAAGATATGACCCTTCATCTGCTGGATGCAAGAAACAGAAAGAATAGTCTGCAATGGGCAAATCTGAAGTGCGCATAGAAGAGGGAGCAGCGTTTATTATAGCACAAGCCAACGTATAAAACGTTCTTCGAGCGCATTTCCCAACGGCCAAATGACTCTTTATGTATTTATTTTACACTTTATACAATGATAATTATTATACCTAAATTTTCATACATTCAACCGGGCTGTTTTTGAAATCACCTGCAAAAACTCACCTCTGGATATGACGCAGGTTTAAATTATTTTAGCGGGTTAGAGGTTGGTTCGAAGAGATTTTGTGCTGCAAATGACACTTTCCCTCGTTTAAAACAGGTCCACTTTCATTTACTATGAATACCAAGAAACAACAGAGCAGTGCGCTCACGCAGTCAAATCAACACAAATCACAGGAAATTCAACGACCTTGCCTCCCAATCAACAGAACAGTACTTGGCATCAATCCAAAGATATATTCCGCACAAGAATACAATTATGAGTCTAGGAATATACTGAACACTGCACTGGAACCTGGCAAGTCGCTTTGTGATTGCAATTACTCAGTTAGTACTAAAGTACCTCCAAGCCTGGCATTTCTCTCCGGCAACAAGGATCTCGAGACATCTGTCTGAATTAGCGTGCTCAACTAGTGAAGATACGTGAACAGAGAGCGTCTGTGCGATCACATGACGTAGTGAATGCCGCAACTATGTCGTCTACGAACTCTTTGGATTTTGCCATTTTCAGGTGTGATGTTCGCAAACAACCCTGACTTGAAAGTCGAGAATGCTATACATATACTTCGTTGCTTGAAAAGCACAACAGATGGAATGCACCCAAAGATTTGAAGGGCTATAAGCTGCCGAGCAATAACCATCAAGCATCTTGCAAAAGCCCCTCGTCCACAAACGAAGTCGTTCGGCGTAATGCGCGTGCGCACGAGACCAAACATTCGCTCTGTGCAACTGCGAACCAGTAGTCTGAGAAATAGCTGTACAATCACCGCTTACTTACATCTCTTGTCAACTTCGTCATGAAAAAAGTAACACTATGAATCCTCAACAGCCCGGGCTAATCTTTCTTGGGTGAAAGTTACCTGAATTCCCCAGTGATCCTGAAATGACCCGAACATACTTATTTTAAACGCAAAACTATCTTCCTGTTGTGGCGTTCATTTCCACAAGTCAAAATCATCATCAGAGGACACACTGTTCTCATCACGTATCTTGCGAAATAGTTTTAAAAACTGACGAACGAAAGACGAGAAAATTTCTCTTGCAAAAGGGATTCTTTCATTATAGGAATGCTTCTTATAGGAATGCTTTCAAGATGAAGTTCATGAACTTATGCGCGAGAAAACCATTACGCCGGAAAGTGAAATCTACACTTCATCTGCTTCAAAACACTGGAAACAAGCGGTAGGCGAAGCGACACAACCCCACATAGCTCTGTTGGCTGGAGCGAAATTCGTATCTGTTCGCAGTAGTTTTCATAGTTGATGGATGGAGCTTTCCCACCAGCCCAATTTCTTTCCATGCTTCCCACACCGAAGCAAGCTTGCCTGCAAATTTCTTGCTTGATGGATTCTCGGAAGTTCCGGGAGTTCAGGGAAGGCAGACTGGGAAGGGATGAAGCTGCGATGGGGGTCCCTCAGTAGTAGGGTTTGCAGGTTTTCGAGCTCGAGAATAGCGGTGAACGGGATCAGCGCCCGATGAATGTCCTCGGGAGTATTCAAATAGCAGAATGGTTTGTCGAAGCTCGGTAGTCGTCGACGATAGTTGCAGGTTTCGAGGGCTTCGGAATATTGAAAAATAGAGTTTTTAGGGAAAAGGAGACAGGAAGAGCAGATAGGATTTTGGTGCTGTGCCTTGGAGACCCCACGCAATTATGTGCTCTACCCTTAACAGAAATCAACAAAGTTATGTAATTTCTTATCCAGGGCGCCAAACCTTTGGAATGAAATGGGTGCCTGGATGTGTACCATCACTTAATTCATCATCAAACATACAAGGCGACAGAGAAAATGTACCGATGGCCATCTTAGCTCCGCATGTAGATCGTCCAGAGCTTTATCCGAGGTTGTGGTCGAAGGGTCCTAGGTTTGAATTCTCTTCTAGAGCTTCTTGATCTCAAACGACCGTCGATGCAGCTCTGTTCTTCAATTATCACTATGGATTCAACTTGATATTCAAAGGGAGCAGTTCGCAAGCATTCTTAGGTCACTCGGTAGAGCATTACACTTTTATTGGGAGAGTCGTGAAACCGAATTCTGTTGTGGAGCAATCGATCCCAAACGTCTGTCCACGATACTTCGTACTTCAATTATCGCTGATGACTCAACTGCTGTGAAAAGGTGATGTGAAAATCTTGGCTCAGCGGGTAGAGAATCAGGCCTCTAATCTGAGGGTTGTGGGTTTCAGTACCTTTCTGGAGCTTTTTGATCTCAAACGACCTCCAATGCAGCTCCGTTCTTCAATTATCACTAAGGATTCAACTTCGTGCTAAGGGAGCTAGGGAGGCTTTAGCTCGCTCGAGTTTTAGTCCAAAGTTCATGGATTTCAACTCGTTTTTCTGGCTTTTCGATCTCACGCGACTCCGTACTTCAGTTGTCACTCTGACTCAACTCCAGACCTAAAAGAAATGGTGCTAAACCCCCGTTAGCTTAGTCGGAAGAGCACCCGGCTTTTGATCTGAGGGTTCTGAGTTCGAGTACCTAAGACGGCGGTGTTGTTTCGGCTTTAAGACGGTTTCTGATACCCTGCGGATGCGTATCATTAATTATTTCCTCACTGGGCACATGATGCCGGACGGAAAGACAACAAGACGCGTGCCTTCTTGGCTCAGCCCATAGATCATAAGAATTTTGATTTGATTGCCATGGGTTCAGAGTTTCTTCTGGACCTTTTTGATTCTGAACGGTCGCTGACACCACTCCCTACGTTATTTATCATTCGAGATTGAACCCCAAGCTGAAAAGAGAACAAACATGTCGAAGGCATTCTTAGCTCGGTCGGTAGTGGATCGTTTTTTTAGTCGGGGGTGCTGGGTTCGAGTTCGTTTCCTGGAGCTTTTCGATCTCAAATGACCGTCGACGCGATCCGTGCTTTTTCATTCATTCATTCATTCAAAGTGCTTTATTTAACCATAAAGAAACATACAATAGTAGGTGAAGAAATTGACGATATTCAGAATGAAAGCATTCAAGTATCGCGAATGTGGTAGTGCTGACAAAAAGCTGAACCAAGATGATACACATACTAACAGCGTACTGGGCGGCCGTCTACTCCCCTCAGGGACGACAAGTCAAACTGAGCTAATTTCGGTTTAAAAGCAGCGGGATCACTATGTCAGCTGGTAGTTGATTCCATACGCGAATGGCTCGAAAAGAAAACGAGCTTAATGTACCCGCTTTGGTCGAAAATCTACGTTGTAGCTGAAAACGACGAAATAGGGAGCGTATGTTGAATGGGATATACGCAAAGATGCCGTCGAACGGGATATCGCAGAAGCCATTCACTATCTTAAAGCACAAGTGGAGATCAAATTCAAGTCATCGGTACTTTAGACTTTTCAGGCCGAGAATGATGTTACGGTTACGTTAATTTTGCGAGTTCAACAATTCTGCTTGCTCAATCACTAAGCTTTCAAACCAGCCTGCATGAGTTGGCATACCTAAAGCTGTTGCCTTTTGCTGGCTCTCCTTTAGTCCTGCCACGATAGATGAGCGCACAGCTATCTCTGCAAACGCAAAAAAATCATATCACGTAAACCTTCCTTATGCGGTCTTCAGATAATCCGAA
Organism: Toxascaris leonina; assembly: GCA_022844705.1. NCBI lineage: Eukaryota > Metazoa > Nematoda > Chromadorea > Rhabditida > Ascarididae > Toxascaris > Toxascaris leonina. The sequence goes on along the minus strand of JAARMF010000634.1, from coordinate 28,472 downwards.
TATGAACTTGGACGTTATGAACTTGATACTCGTAGGTATGCTGAGAAATTATGCGAGTAGTGCTTGTTAGACACTTGCACTGGTCGTGAACGGTCGATTTAAGGTTTGCTGGCTGCGATTGGTCGTTGGATTTTTGCTGGACGGAACATCGTCATATTGCAACATTTATGTCTATAAAGAGGCTGTGCTCATACTTTCATTAACTTGTGTCGTTTTGATTTCTTCACTTGTGAGTGGTTTGGCGATAGAAACTTCATTTCAAGTGGTGAACATTGCTGCTCATGAAACTCATCTATAATCAAATCGACGGGAATATAACAGATACTAGACAAAAAGAAATTTACTTGTACTGTTAGTAATGCAGCCTTTCTTTCTGTGTGACTTCTCCCTAATTTTAACTGCTCTTCACATGGTAAGCAATTTTTCGACAACAAAATTATCATAGAGTCCATCACTAGTACCTCTTCTTAAACGATTCGGAGAAATTGGATTAAATAAAACATCGCTTTAATGATACCTTCATAAAATTCCTCTCTTGTGTCATAAAACTCGACAATCGCTCACATCTAATCTGCGATTTTTTGGGGAATCCAAAGTTTGGGAAGTTTGGTTACATACGAAAACTTTCTCATATTTCTGTTTGTATTCCTTCTCTTTATCAGAATTTAAATTTTTTGGAAGTTTATACTCGAAGATTGATGGAACATTCGGTAATATTATACGATAAAAGTGTTTCATATTCATATAAATACGAAAACAATCTAGAGTTAGCAGCTGTAGCAAGAATGGGACTGACAGTACTAATACCGTTCAATTATAAACGCTTTTCGAAAGCTGGATACTAACAAAGTGCGAAGTACCATCATACGTTTCAAGTATCCAATGAAGCATCCAAATGGTCTGCACCATGAACCCGCAGCATATCTTTTGGTTTCTGACGTTTGGCACTCAAATTATGAGCACAACCGCTGTTCTGCGATCTAATTATTGACATTAACAACCATTAACTGAAGTATCGGACTTGATCCACTTAAACTAACGATGGAAGCTTTAAGCGCCTTCACGTCTGCACTGGAGGCAAACTCTCACGTGCCACTGGGATAGCTTTGTTCGACCTTAGTAAATTTCAAGCGGTCCAGTTTTCCTCGAATACAATGAGCAAGAAAGCAAAAAAGCAGCAGCGCAACCAAACATCTAAACGCATCGCAGCAAAGAGAAGCGAAATGACAACATTCTCTAATGTTGAGGTTTGCATGACCACAGTGTCGACAAGAAAATTTAAGGAGGATTGAACTAAGAGTCATAGGAGAAACATTCATTAGTGTTGTTCTACTTGGAAATGCAATGAGAGGGAACAGTAGAATTCCATTCGCGCAACGCGATTATAATTGATGCGTATTACGGATACACCACTTACAGGTTTTGCTTACTCATTGTTTAAGCGCTTTTTTCTGGTATCAGCTTTATTCCTTTCGCATGCAAATTTCCGGCGCCTTATGCAGTGATCTGATTTCCGCATGAAATTATTTAAATAATGGCTCGATTAGTCGGAAACAACTTTATTAAAATCGTCTTGAATTCGAAGTGGGAAGATCGAAATCATCTAGACGCAGTATACCTTGAATACCTTGAACAGCTGTGATTTCATCGATTTCGTCGTTCTCGTCATCGATGCAGATGACAATTTTTCGATCTTTCGCCATCCTGAGCTCACCGCATCCCAAGCAACACCACATACACGTCGCAATGGATCTTCCCATCTTGTTGGCGATCTGCCGCATGGCTGCTTGACCTCTTTAGGGTACCATTCAAAGATTCGCTTGGTCCACCTGTTGCCAATATAGACGCAGTGCGAAATACAAATATTTTGTGCTTCAATGAAAGCAGCAGGCTGTTTTTCTCCAAAAATGCTCAGTTCCTGATGCAAAACTATTGAGAATGATGTTTGTCGTATAATTTTTATACTGGAGGGTCAAACAGTTGCAACTCATCACGGCGAGTTTAAACATGACATCGAATGAGATATCAGAAAGTCTCTTCATAGTTTTGAAATATCAGCTTTCTAGTGACTCGAGGTCAAAAGTCAGCAGGCGATGTTTTGGCTGTAATGATGGGGCCTTGAGTAAGCCTTATTGAGCGCCGGGCGAGTTGCACCGTTCCGAACATTTTCAAGCGGACGAAAATCGGTAAGAAGACATAGTGAGCAAATAGATGAGCAGTACTGACGTACAGAGCCACAATAGACAATATAAGCTTATCGATAATGCTTCAAGTCCTTACGTTGGAGCACATTTCGATTTTCTAATAGCACTGGGGAATCTCGAAGCAATGCATATTCCAGTGAAGATGAGGACTAATTTTGACTGCAGCAACAAAAATTTCATCAGAGCGTAACAGCGGCGAGCTTCTGTCACTTTTGAAGGAACATGCATTATGGAAGTTCTCATGGAGGATAATACACCGTTTGTGTAAAACATCTAGCTGACAATTCTTCTACCAATACCCGCAAACACTCTTTTTAGCTGATTAAAGTCGACTAAGGGTCATAAATCTAGGACATCTGCAAACGGGATGCTTATTATCTGTAAGAAGGTAAGCCGTGAATTGCTGGGTGATTGACTTCGAGTTGGTAAAAGCTTAGTTGCGGAGTTGTGAAGTGTGCGCTGTAGGGCTGAGTGTGACATACAAGCGTGACTTCATCTCTCGTTGGTTATTGAGTGACGCTCATGTTATTCGATCTTGCAGTAGCTATTATTTGTGCCATTGATGAAAATATAATAGGAATTTCGCTTCAGTGTATCCTTCCACCTATCTCAAGATGCTCGTGGTGACGAGCGCGATTTTTTGGCTCTTTAGGCTACACCATGAACATCTCGCAATATAAACTTTTTGGCTTGAGCAGGAGAAGATCCATAGATATTTTCTTTACGTGGGCCTATCCTCGTCTCGTTCTTATATTCAATATTCCTTTTTAGTTACTCTTATCTTCTATGAACGATTTCCTATTACTCTATCTGCTATTTAGTTATTTCCATAAATTTTAGTCTCCTTCACTGTTTAATTCACTCATTTCAGCGGAATTTATTTGTTTCGATTCTTTCTACTTCCGCTAAGGAATACCATTTATTATGTTATTCAGTTCTCACTGAGTGAGCAATTTTCACTGTTTCGGAAAATGCGTTGATCATGTGAATATCCTATTTGTTCTCTTGATATTCTAATTACATAAATCATATCCTCTTTCGCTACCGTGATGATGTCCACAAATCGGATCTTATAGTTCTCTGACTTGGAATCAGCTATGTTTCTCAAGTTCTCATGAATGAGTTTCCGGAACTACAATTTGCATCTTCAAAGCACAAAATAAACATACCTCCATCCTGCCTCATCCGTCTGAAGCCACAAAATCACTCTAAATAAGAGCATCAGCACCAAGCCAATTTTTATAGCAATAAAACTAACGGATAAATGGGCAAATTATTTGCTCGAAATGCATTCAGCAGTTGAATATTGGAAACGAGTTTGAACGAAGCAGTCAGATTTTGTCGTGCGAGTGAGGATGTGTAAGATACTTCGAATAAAGATGAATTGTTTTTTGTGAACAAGTTGTGACGACGCGGACTACAAATGTGATATCGTTTACAGAAATCGATGTAGGCTGCAAATTAATGGCATGTGGGGGAGTGACTGGCATGCGGATCATTGCTATGCACCGTTCTTAATTTCTTTTTGGTGCACTGCAATTATATTAAACCTCACATAACAACAATTTATACTTAAGTCTTCACTGTCACTCCTCGCAACTTTTACAATTACAACATGCACACCTCACGAATGTTTGAAACACTGCACAATTGAGACGCTATGCGATTGAGCGCATTACTAGAACCGTTCTCTCACTAAGTTTAAACAAAAGGGCACTTATCACTCATCACATTGTCAGTCATCTAAACTAAAGCTTAAGAGTAGTAGTGCTTCTGAATGGAAAAGCACTTTACTGCTCTTTTACGAGACTTCTGTGTCTCAGTTGTTCGCATAGCGTATGCACAAATCACAAAGTTCGCTCACTCGAACACATCGGCCATACGAAGTTTGCATGGTCTAGAGTGTAGATTGTTTGTTGCGTCATTTGTTTCGTCTCAGCTGTGTTGCTTGTGTGGGAGGGCTACTGGATGGTGAGTTAACTACATTGGCTCGAGCTCTGTCTTTTGTCGCGTTTAAAGTTCAGCGAAATAGCGAACCGCACTGCAGTTGTTTCAGATTTGTACATAAGTCAGCACAAAATGTTTAGCAACATTTTCTTGTGTACAACAACATTCAGACAATCACAATTCATGCGTCCCAAAGTACTGTTTGCGCAACTTTCCTTTATGTGGTTATCTAGAAAACCAAGTGAATCGTCCGTTATATGTTTGTTCCATCCACCTTCATATCATCTTTGCAACTCTTAGGGATTGTTTACCTTGATCCGCACGAAAACTATCAACATAATGTGCAATTCTATTTATGTTGCTGTAAGGAGTGTTCTTTTGTATTATTCAATTATTGTGCTCATCTGTTGTGTTATCCAACTAAATTATTGCATGTGTACCAGTTGTGTGCGTTGTGCTTACTCAAAAACTTGAATAGCTGAAGTGCAACTGCTCCAGGCAAAAATTGCAACGCCATTCAAGCATTTTTGAAATTTGAACACTAGATTACGTTGAAGACCATCAAAGGTTTCCATTTGCAGCTTGTAAGGTTGTCCTTGCACGACTTTTCTTGCTCTCCTCCCCTTCTCTCCTCATTCCAATTTCTGTTCGCAGTGGAATGCCTCGCCAATCTCATCACACGTTGCCTTTTTGTGTTTATTATCCAATTGCTGACGATACCATTCCAACGACGAGATGTGTGGTTGTTTGTATATAATGTGCTACATACGAGTTGCTGATGCTTGAATAAGCTGTGTTCCTAAGGGCAGTGAATATGCGTTTCGTATATCCAGAATATGTGGTGGGCAACAACTTTGGAATTATTTAGTGGAATGCAAACGAATCATCTTGTTTATTGGCAATGAGGAGTGCCGAAGTTTATTGGCATTCATGCCGCTAATTTAGTGATCGCCGCAAACTTTTTGCTGCTCTTCACTGTTATATGCTAAATTTTGTTTATTTTCAGTGCCGAAAGCAGTTGTTACCACCGCTCTCCATCCAAATCAACGAAGTGATTTTAATCCAGCGAAGCGTAACAAAAAAGGCCATCGAGTGAATTGTTATCTCAAACTGTTTCAGTTCATTCCGAGTGACCGAATTTAGCCTGTTGGCGACATAGCGGTAATCGTACGCAGGACATTTTTTTTTTTTTTTTTTGCTTGAATAGGGAAGTATACGAATTGTGGCCAGGAATTATGCACCAAATCGTGAAATCTGGCCCAACCGCGCTGTGCGTTTTTAATCCAGGAAAACAGCAGATAATTGCTTACTGCAGAGAATCCCCATCCAGCTCTCCATATTTTCTATTCCCCATTTTTTTACTACCAACATCGCCACCGAGAATATGAATACTTTTCCGAGTAGTTTTGTTTACTTAGTCAATAAATAAATACATTCACATCTTATCCCCCATCATATTTGACATATTCCTTTCCCGTGCTACTTTTCTGAAGAAGATACCAATAAGATGGGTGAGCGATGCTGCTCGGTAACCGGTGGATGAGGCTGTATTCTAAGGTGGTGAACATAAGTGCTGCAGTGCTTGATTCTTTCTTATTGTAACCAAACTGAAAGAACGTTGTGTCATGTGAGGGTTTCTAAACGGAAAGAGTGGTTCTGGCCTACTTCAAACGAAAGAACGGTGCATCTTTGACCACATTTACGTATTCAAGAAATTTATCGTCTGTTGTGTCGTAATGTTGCGTCAGTCCTTTGACTAAAAATGAGATGAGCAAAAAAAAAACATTCTCAAGACTTGTTGTATGGAAAGCGGTGGATGCTGGAGCCATTTTCATCATCCGTATTTCAGAATAACTTAGGAGATTTGGCTTGTCTAGCGATGTGCAAGTTATTTTCTGCCACTGTCCAAAGATGATGAGCATATAAAATCGGGCTTCAAAATGGGCTGTAGCAAACTTTGATAATTAGTCTTTTTCCATCTGGACAGTGCGTCATTTCATAAGGGTTATGGGTTTTTCCTGAGGGTGATCCTGTTTTGAGATTTACCAGTACCATAAACTCAAGAAGATTTTTTGGCAGTTGGATAAGCGCTACCATCAACTTTCAGAACAAAACACCGGCAAAACATCTTCATAGAGGCGTTGGCAGAAGAAAGAGGTCACTTCCATTGCCATTGCCGAATAAACCGAATTTCGATCATCTGGAGCAGATGGAGGGATCGACGGATATTTACGAGCATTTCAACTTGTATGTATTTAGATGCCCTGTTTCTGTATTTGTAAACCTGAAGGTTTCACCGTTAGCCATGTGGAGGGCGGTATATGCTTTGCAGTTTTCAAGGAGATGAATGCTGGAGTCAAAAGTGAGAGCCGTTTTGCTAGTGCGTGAAGAGCGTGGAAAGTTGCAAAGTTTGGATACGGGACTTATATTTCCTTTAGAACAGTTCCGATTCCCTCCTTTCCTCTTCAGTTGCCTTTTTTAGGCTTTATCATTGTGAGGAAATGGTCATAGCTGTTCGGAGATAAATTTTTGAAATGTGTCGTTTTTCAAAATCGAAATATTTTGCGCAAAAGGACTAGTAAATGGGAGAGCTTTTATGCAATAATATAGAGTTTGTATTCTCCAACTGAGTTCTGCTTGGATTGGTGCTGGAAGCTCGAGAGAGTGTTCTTGTAAAAGTAGAATATTAGCAGGCTGAAGGGACAAATATAGGGTTTTGAACGGAATTGGTCTCATGGTGAAAGTTTCCTTCACCGTGATATGAACGCCATCGGATATTTGCGGTGCATGTGCTCGCTGATGCTGTGAACAAACACGCCGTTGGCGAGTGATCGACGATTCGCTATCACAATAATAACATAGTTAATCCACTCTCTTCCTGCTTCTTTACTAATTTGAGGCTGAGTAACCCTCGTCAGGAGGAGCACGCACGCCAACGAAAGGCTTCATTCCAAACAACTGCCCCGCGGAGGGAGCAGTAGGAGAAGAGGACGGAGAAAAGGGAGGAGTAACAAAATGAAAGCGTGTTTTGTTGTTTTCTACTAAGTTTCTGTGGAGATGTTCGCCTCTCAACATTCTTTGACAAATAATGAGGGCGGCGTTAACGATTACAACGCTCTTGCTTCCATACTGATATGGCCCACGTTTCTTGTTCGTCCATTGTTGCAATTGCTCGATGTGGTGTTACATCTGCGGCAGTGGTTTGTTTTATGCGAACATCTGAAGTTCATTTTTGTGCACCTTTTAATATTTGAAGACTGAAAGTTTTATTTCAACGTTTTTGAAGTTCGAGTGGGAACTTTCCGAAACTACAACCGTTCGAGTATTGCATTGATTTGCCAAAAGAGTAACGCAACTTGTGAGAGTGTTGCAATATTTTAGGTACATTTTCCCCGAAAGATTTATTGTTGAACCGAGAGACAGAGATGGCGGTTTGGCATCAGATAGTTATTTGGAAATTGATAGAGACTCGGATCGGCTGTCTCTATTAAGTAAGTTTTCTTATGCATTTATGTTCTCAGCTGGATACTGCATCGCTTCCATTAAACTCCTTTGGGCTAGCGCTCCAAAATTTAGGCTGAGAAGCATTCATCGGTCAGGGTAGACAAACAGCGGTGTTGTAAATTTGTAGTGTTATCGCGAAGACTCAAATTTTGCAGCTCGTTTTTGTTGGTTGCGAATGTTAACAGAAATTTTGTGTTGCGTAAAGCACTGAGTGTTGTGAATCGACGCACAACTATGTGATGCTCCATTTTTTTATTTCAGTTGTAGTGATATTTTTGGGAACATAAATTTCTTCCGCCCTTTTGCCTATTGTGTTTTATGTGAGGGGAGGGGAAGAGAAAGCGACGGAGATGTTACGGAAAAGACAAAAAACATAATGGTGGATCTTGTGCAGGAGTTTAAAAAGCGAGCGGGATCATCGCGTTTTAGAGTGTTAGAGACGTCCCTGTAGTGCGTTTTTGAAACAATAAAAAGCTTTTGTTTGAATGATTTGGCGGTGTAAAGTATACCTTATCCCGAGTAACTCATGCGTTAGCAGAGGGGCTAAATTCTGCCTACCACCCCTTCCCCACGTTCTCGCTCACCTCTTCTTTCCATTCTCATTCTTTCCTCTCCTTTCAGCCCCTGCTTTTCTTCCGTCATTTCAGGCTTCTTCGTGTCCTCCTACCTCTCAAACTTTATGAGGAAATGTACCCCTCAATTATTGGAGTGCTGTTGTAGGGATATTACGTTCTCATTGAAATGTGTAAGGGATGGAGTCATTTCTTTCACTGAAATATTCAAAGTTTGATTTCATTGCATATCGTTATATCCATTATGGAGTGGGGTTACTGCATCAAGGCTGTCAAATGGTTTAATGCAAAGTTTCGTTAGGAGCGGCGGATAATCCGATCTCTTCGTCGTATGGAGAAGTGAAAGCGATACACGGTATCGTCGGGATGATTAAACTCGTATCGGGTATGTCTTAGACACTAATTGCACTCCGCTTCTTTCTTTATATTTTTGCACGTGAATCTTTGAAATTTTCTGCTCATCTTGAATGTCTTTCACGTTGCTTCAGGTATAAGTTTGCATAAAGCGTAAAGTGCATAAACTTTTCTCACTACCGTCTCAAATAGAATGAGAAAGGGTTCCGTGTATTTCTTTTGGAAAGCCGAGAGAGGTGAGGTATAAAAGCAAGATGCGAGAAAATAGGAGACATAAGAGATGAAAACTTATACTTGCCAAGTGCCATCAGCAAAAGTAGAGAATGTGCAGTATGCTTGGAAAACTATTCTAGATACATTGGCTCGCACTTATCGAAAATTAGGTTTTTTGAGAACCGTTATGCGCTAAACTTCAAAACCTCAGATGTCACTAAGGCGATTGAACATTTCGAAGTGACCCAGCATCAATTCTTAAACCTGGTTGAGAAAATTGGAATTTCCGGCCCCAAGATAAAAAATATAACCTCAGTGGCACTTCTATTCCCCCCCCCCCCCCCCTCTCCTGCCCTCCAAAAACGGACAGGTGTGGCAAAATACGCAATGGTGACAGCATCATGCAAGACCCCTTCTTGAAGCTCATAAGTACTGTTGTTAAGGCATCTTCCATATCTCAGAGGTTTCGTTGTTTAGTAGCTGTTGAACAATTCAAACCACATGATTAATCACAAGAATTTGTTCGTTGTTCCATAGCGTTCGATCGCTGAAGGTCGGCAATGGAGTGATCTAATAATAAAAGTTGTTGCTTAGGGTCACTGCTAAAATTTAAATCACTTGGCATTGACGCAAAAATTTAGAGGGCGAAATTCGTGCGAAATTTGGGAGATGTGGAAATGTGTAGCGCTGAAATAAATGTTTGGACGCTTGACGCTAGCAGATAAAACCTAACTCGGCGTTATTCTAATGGGCAGCTGCTTGGGCATTAAGTTATCATCCATTGCAATTTAGTAGTGCTTGAAAATTCGAATTGAGGTTTATTCCATATTTCAGGTTATGCGTTGATAACAATCAAACAGGCTGTGCTAATGGGCACGCTAAATGGCCACGAAGTTTGGCTTATTAAGGAAACCGAGATTTTGCCTTATAAGAGAACGACACTGCATTTAACGGAGAAGCAGGTTCGTTTGACGTCTTCGTCTGCTGGACTCGTGGATACGAAATTTTTTATTAAATTCTGCTTTCCAGACCAGTGTTCAGGTCAGCGTTGCAAGTGACCTAGGTGTTTGACCACATTATTTGCGAGCTATTTGGCAATTCATCCTTTTGGTTAGTAGTGGTTTATTTGAACTTATTTCGAGGGATCGAATGAAACGGCGGCTGGAAGTCTACATTATGAAGCCAGCTGTCACATTCCGTCTAGACCGTGGTTGATTTTTGCAGTGCTTACCTCTGTCAGGTTTCCTGAAAGTTGATAAGTTTGCGCGCTGACCGGGACCATGCGCAACGCTTCCGGTAATTGCCATGACGTCATATCGATTGTGGTTGCGCTTTTAGAATTGGTACAATCGAAATTTCACCGATATGGTGAATCTTGTATTGTCAACTGGCGGATTTTATTTTTCACGTTCGTTCGATTTGTCTCATTCGATGCAATGGCTAGCCGATAATACGACACCGATGTTTAAACAACTTCCGATGATGGGCAGAGTAAGCTGCTTCATTCTACTGCTTCTTACCGTGCATGCCGTTTATGGTTCGATGTAGCCCTATGCTACATGTTTCTTAAAAGTTTCCCGACTCCGCGACTTATGAGCTGATCTGGAAGTGAGTTTTTCAATATTTGAGACTGGGAGATAGCAGAGTTAGGGGCGAAAAAGAACGATGGCCACACCGTTACGTGACTTCAGTTGGCATATAAATAAGAGGAGGTTAAGCGGCAAGAGAAAGGGAGTCAGACAGTTGACAAAAGCAGTATAAGGCCGCCACCTTCAGGGGATTCCCTCCTTCCCCTCGTTCACCCCTCTCTCTTCCCTGCGAAAAAGTTTGCTGCTCAAATCCGTTGTGTGAAGAGTCTTTAAAAGCTTTACAGTCAGACGAGCGTTTCGTATGGAATCGTTATCTAAGTGCACCAATTTCGGCGATTCCGGAACTCTATCGTTATGCGTTGCCAATAATTCATGGATTCTTCTCATCTAACAGATGTGTTATTGGCGAAAACGTTTTCCAATTATTTCTCATCTCTCGGAGGTCTATCTATAGGTAGGTGTGCTCTTCTTTCTTAGTTCACCTTTTAGATACGTGCAGAATTGAGTGTATAAGAAAATAACGCGATCCAATGGAATACGTCAACGATGGGGCAAAGCCGCGATTTGAGACTGTCTCGACATCCTACGTTTAAAGGAAATGCTCATTTTGTTTTCGAATGATAAGCGTCATATCGTAACACAGCGCATAATGAAAAGATATCTGCAGGTTGCTGTTTTTAACTAGAAGTGACTAGATGCTCGTCTGAATAAAGGAACGCGACATTATGAACTATCTTTTGGAGTATTTTCAGGCGTCTTTTTCCTTGCTTGTTGGAAATAAAGCGTAAGCCGCTATTTCACTGCTTTTGGTTTTTGCTATTGTTGAAGGTTGTTTAAGAAAGCCGCACGAGTTTACCTGTGACTGCTTATCGTGCTCCCCTACCATGCGGCGTAATAAATGCAACCTTGAAGAGAGAGAAAAGAACATGATACAACTTAGAAAAACTGGCTACTGTGATCGGTTTTGCTTTACAGTAAAGACTTAGGGAACATTTGTTAACCCTTTCGGTATGTATAATCAGAACACTGAAATGCAACTGCACATTCTTCACCTGTAAATAACCAACTCCTTAAGATGCATTCGTATATGCTACTCTAAGTGCAGTTCATTTGGTAAATTGAGCGAAGAGAGGAAGAATCCTGAATCGAGGTCTCTCTTCATGTTGAGACAAAGGAGGGAGGTACCGAACTGTATTATCTGTCGATAAAAAAGTGTGGCGTCAGAAATTTTATTTCTACTGACATTTGAGCTTATAGGGCTGGTACGCGGTTCTATATGCGTGGCGTAAGTTCCGAAGGGCATTCGGCAAACTTCGTTGAGACTGAGCAAGTAGTGCAGCTTGATCGACATGGCGATCCTAGAAATCGATATTTGACTGCATTTGTGCAGGTTCGAGCGATTCCTGTTTTATTGGTTACTTCTGTGGCAGCGTTTACGTCATCCTTGATTTTCATGTGGCTTAACGAGTATCCGAGCTTGTTGATTATTGGACCAGAGTTCGATTTTCTTTTTCTTTTTTAGATGCAAATTTGTTTGTGTGATGAGGTTCTGTTAGTATATCTCATCAACTAAAGGCGGTCATTATTTGTCTTTTTCGATTGGGCTTCATAGTCGAATTCAACTCATATTTTGAACTGGCTGATGTTCGTTTGTTCTCCTTTGAAAGCATCCACCTAGATTCGAGTTATTTCATCCCTAACATGCACAAACTTCCTGCTATAAGGCATGTTATAATATTATGCTACAGATACGGTTGCGCGCTGAACTTTCATGAGGGGCGGTCTTATCTTTGGAATGGGGTGGCTAAAACAAGACAATTTTCAGAACTTTCATGGCTTCTGAAAGCTGTCGTGTTTCTCACCTTTTTGTTGTATTTGAAGGTGTCTTTGCACCCTTCCTCCAGTTGTTGAGCCATCATCATAGCTGACGTTTTTTCCATCGTTTCTACAACTTTTCCCTACACTGATTGCTCCTTATTCTTGCTTCCAATCATGCCTTACTGTGGCTTCTATACAGCTTCATTATGCTCAAATGCCGTTATTCTTTTATAACAAATCATAGCTGTGACCTGTATGTGTAACTTTAGTTTCATCTAGCTAGCGCCATAAGATGTAACGATGAAATTTAGTGGCTATGACCCCTTTCGACGCTTGTCCGTAATTTCTTTCTGACTATTTATTTATTTATTTATTTTTTGCTTGAGTTGTTGATATGTGCAGTTGGCGGAACTGTTATTCCTCTTGCCTGTTGCACCTCAAAGTCGACAGCTGGTCAATTTTATTGAAGAATGCAGTGGAACATTTACTATTTTCAATAGGTCTGTGCAAATTCGCTTCACAAAAATCCATTGTGATGACTGCATGTCTACATGTGTACTTGTGTGGGTTGTCTGTTCGTTCGTTAGTTAATGAAATTTGCGAAATCATTCGGTTGTCGCAGCGGTCGTTTGAAGAGCAATTTTTTGAAGGAAGGCTTGTTTTTTATTCGACCAGATCAGTTGAGAAAAAAATCAAAAGACGATCTCCTCTAACGCAATAAGCACTGATTTCTTCACTTCGAAAACAACTGCAGACAGTAAAAGGTGAAAGAATTTCGTGTGTGCTGCAACAGTCGAATTTATCTCGGCAGCGATCGGACCACAAAAGAACGGATTTTTTTGTTTGAAAGTTTTGTGCGCAATCCTATCAGTTTGATTATGACGAGGATATCCTATTTCTTTTTAGTAATTGATGCAGTTGGATGATCATGTGGGCAACAAGCAAAGACACAGATCACGTTAGCTCTCTTAGCGGTGAAGAACAGGTTGAATACTTAGGCAGCCCGATTGGGAGGAAGAAGTGCAAATTTGCATGCCCTCCTAGTCCATCTATTGTAGTTTTTCTTGCCGTGCAAGTGCAGATAAGTTGTCCTTGCCACGCATAGCGCTTCACCAGCATAAGTTAGATTCTTGTTCAAGTAGAAACAAAAATATGCGCCGATCTTTGCAAGAGCTGTTCTGTTGATTCGATGCCGTGTGTTAACAGCATTGTGAGCGTTTATTTTCAGACGAGAGGTTCAATTCCTCTTTTTTGGTCACAGCGGCCGAATCTTCGATGGCAACCAGAGCCAACATTAAAGCCGACAGATGATCAGTTGAGCGCCTATGTGCGGCACATGAGCACACAACGCGCACTTTACGGTGGTAAACATGTGAGCATTGAATACCTACACTTCAGATTATGCATAGCTGATGCGGTTGCGCGTGCTGTAGTGAATTACGAGTTGCTGTCGAATAGGAATGGAACGAATTAGAATGTCTTTTCCAGTTCAGATAATATTTTTTGTCTATTTTGGGGAGGAGAAAATCATCAGCCGTCCAAAATTATGGAACTTCAGTTTTCTTTAAAAATATTAAATTCTTTCATTCAACCATAGCCAGAAGTTCTATATGCTGGGCTATGACTTTCTGGCCATGTTCAACATCATTTCAAAATATCAAACGGACATACGGCATAAATAAACACATAGCGGTAATGAAAGTTGCTGTTTTCATTTGTATAGCTGAGCACCTCGATTAAAGCCAAGATCGGGAATTAACTTGACGTTGTAGGAAGCTCATTCAGGCTGGCACAGAGGTGGATAATGGACTGCAGACGCAGTACATAGAGGCAGCAGAGCTCGTGGAAAGAGGAATTCTGAAAATATGTAGTCGTCACTTGAATGAATAAAAAGCGCTGGCGGTATTGATCGTGACCGTAGTTCGGATTTGAACTTGCTCTGTGACTTTATCATAAATTGATAAGCAAAAGACTGGAAATTTTCGATAACTGCTCGTAATGGTCACTGCGTTCAGTGCTGCGCTTTTTATTTTCAGTGTATTCACTAACGGTACGGCGGCGATATTGGTTCCGTGGTGTTCTGTCTACGGGCATTTGCGCCGTTCGGCCTGAGCCTTTTTTAAATCCACTTGATTGCCATACGCTCAGATTGTTCTGTTTTTGTCCCTTTCCTCTTTTCATATTAGTTTTCCTATCGAGCTGCAACTCCAGTCGAAAGTCAGACTGCGGCATACGACTGCCACCATGTGACTGGAAGGATGGCAGTGGAGGAAGTTGAGCTCGTATATGCGTTTGCGACGCAAATGTGGAGAGAGGTTGCTGTAATATTAGTGGCAGGTTTTGTAAGATTGCGTCAAATTATTCCAGTCTGACCAAAATTCAGTTCTTTTGATGCAAGCTCTCCACTTTCGTGCTTTCAACAAACTTGCGAACGAATGAATATTCAGAACATCTGCCAAACTGTTCCATATGTCTATATTTTTATGCAGGGCAATTCGTATGGTTGTTTCTTTTTCACTTATCGATGGTCTTCAATGGTTGTCACCGATTGTTTGATTATTATAATTCTTCATAGTGCAATGAGTGAGATTTGCTTTGCTAGCTGCTCGGCTAACATTCTACGCTTTGCTGCCATCGATAGTGCGTCAATTTATAAGACAGCTGAGGCTGATACACTGAGGGGGGAGACGATGGGAATCTGATTTTGCCCGTGACAATGCGAATTGATGCTTAAATCTTAAACAGCGCAACTCATCTAAAATGGAAGTTTTGTGCCTAAATAAAGTTGTTATAGGTTATCGTTAATCTTGTTAATCAAAGAGGGCGTGAAAAACGTTTGGGTAGTGAATTGGAACGGGTGGCACTGCAAGCGAGTCTTCCCTTCGTTAGGTAAACTTTTGTCGTTCACTTCATTTAGTTCTAAATTCTTTTTGCTCCATTAATTAAGAAAATTATGCAAGCACTTGAAGTTTGTACTAGGGTTTCTTTTTTATTCCACAGTTGTGAGTGAGTTTTCTTGCAGAAACGATACATCGATGGAAATTCATTTCAGCGTTCATTTTAGCGCTTTTGAATTACCGAGTAACTACTGTAACGCGTTGTTGATTTTGTTAGTTTATGTTTTGCATAGTTCGGAGTTTGTTATCGTGTTTGCAAGCTTATTTATTCCTCTGGCATCATGGAACTTGATCAGTTCCCTTCTGCGTTTCCCTTTCCTCCTTACCCTTCCACCTTGTCCTCTTCAACGTTTCGCCGACTTTGCACGCATACTGCAACTAAAAACCTAGAAATGGAGATGGGGGAGGTCGATCTCTTAATAATTAAATTTGGCGGCAGAGTTTAAGTCGTTAAATTGTATAGCAACGAAATAGGGGTAGCGGTAAGAGAAATTTGCGATAGATTTCTAGCTAAGGGTGCTGCTGTGTGATTACCGTAAGCTTTGAACTTGCTCGCTTGAGTGTGACGTAAAAGGAAATCTTTAAAAATAGATTTTATAGTGTTCGGTGTTACTGAACTAAAAGATCTATTGGATTGTGATTTTTGACCATCTAACATAGCTGACAATGTTGTTAGGTCTATTTTATGACATTCATTAGGTGTGTGGTGAATGGCAAGCGATGAAAAGTTTCCGGAGGTATGTGACAAGGCCAACTGCATTACCCATTTTGCTGGATGCGAACTTTAAATTGGGGCACACCATTTTTTCCATTCGTCAATAGTGCTTTAGAAAAGAATTGTGCTTTTATTGTCTTTTAATTGCGATTATCGTGCCTTCCTTATTTGGCTGTGTATTGAACGGGAAATGAAAACAATTGAGCTGTTGAAAGACAATGTGTTTATTGAATTGCTAAGAGTTTCGCTTTCAGACACAACCCGTTTGATTTCCACAAGGAGTGTCACGCGATGAACTGGAAACGTATATCGGTTCTAAGGGATCAACTGAGGGATGAAATCACACAATTTGGGTATGTTTTCCTCACCACATTACACCGAGATGCACTTCAGCTTGAAGCAAAAAGCCGAACTAAGAGAGGAAGTATGACTTAACTCATTTGCAACATCCTATGAGATTTTTGAAAGCAGTGTTTACTTTATATTCAGTAGAAGGCAGGTAAATGTGGAGAGGTGGGAGAGATGGATGTGAAATTAACTGAACTTGTCAAGTTTCACGTTTTCTGAGTCAACATGATGTGAAGTCGTTTCCTTCAGATTCTTTGCATCTTCCGTTGCACATCCCGAACACACACGGCAGCAATTCGGTTTCTTCCGGACAAACTGTATGGACTGTCTCGATCGAACTAATGTTGTCCAGGCAATGATCGCCAAGGTGAAATTTATTCTGATATTCAAATTTTCGTTGTTTTAGAAGCACTATGTAGACTTGTAAATGCATGCTTTGATCTTGTTTGTATTGCGATTATGTTACTTGATAGATTGTGCACTTTCCAAATGCATCAATACACTTTCCGTTGAATGGGCACATTCTTTGTTACACAAAAGATCACTTTCTAATTAGCACTTGAAATTTATTTTGTTCTAATTTAACGTTACTTTTATTTTCATTCTTGAACGAAAAAATTGGCTCAAAAACTTCCCTTATCGCATTAAGTGGTTAGGCAATAGTTCTTAAGGGGGGATGGGGATTCTTCATCATCTTCTTTGTGGGTTTGGTTGTTCCGTTGAATGTTTTTGAGATTCGTCGGATGAAGGTATTTTTGTTTCAGTTTGATCAGGTCGTATTTTAGGAGTCTTTGAAGGACCAACTGACCTTTTTGGGTATACTTAATGGTGCTTTAACTCTGGATGATTTCCCTGATCTCAACAACTTGTTCAAAAATGGTAAGTCATTTCTGTGTTACTTGATGTGGGTAGGCAGTTTTGGCTGTGAATTTATAAGTCAAAAAGCGTGATTTCCTGAATTTTTTTCTCGACAAGACAGCGAATGCGGTTACCGAAGTGATATGCGTCTAATTGGTTTGCCGTTTTTTCGCTTTGTTTAAGTATGCAATGCTATTTCTGTAAGTGTCATAGGAGAAGCATCGATATTTCATTGTTGTATGTTGCGCAGTGACGATATTACTACTATTATTAGTTCGCTGTTTTGATAAGGCTAAGGTGAAGAGGGAGAGAGCGAAAGGTTTCAAGTTTGATTTCGCTCTGTATACACGATAATGTTAAACAGGGGGTGGGTGATGGGGGGTACGGTTGCTTCGCTCTTTTCATCTTTGATAATCAGATTCTCTTCTAGTTTGGGCAGATAATGGCGATGAATGCAGCCGACAATATGCAGGAACGGGCGCTTTGAAGGTGGTTTAAATGTTACGGTTCTCATTTTGAAGTTATATTTCTCGTTTTCAAATTTTGTTTAAGTTGCAGCAGTTGAAAGTTCATTGTACTAAGGGGAGAATTCTTTCAGGCTGATTATACTCGTTTGGGAAAGCGAACTTATGGTGGTGCATGGAATGATGGCGTTAACGCAGTTACTCGATATTTCAGAAATAACTTTGCAGATGGATATCGGCAGGTAAGATCCTGCTCGAAGAGAGCACAGAAGAATGCGGGAAATCCCTTATGTCAAGGATGGGAGAAGATACCGTATGCAGTCTAGGGGATCCTACAAGTAAAATCTAGGAATTATATAGGCGACAATTTTGGAATTATGTGGGGAACGCTTCACATAGTCTGGATTGTCGTCAATGCGTTCCAATCTCTTTGCATCCTCTATACAAATGCCCGATAAAGGAGTTTCTTTGGTCAGTGTGAAAGAAAATAAGTGTCTTCAGATTGTTTTGCAAAAGAAGCGTTTTGAAGAGGATCGATATGCGTGTAAGTGTACGCATATCTGTCGGATAATTTCGCTTTCTATAAGAGAAAGTTCATACAAACATTTCTCTGAAGTGATGCTGCGTGTTGCTGAGTGGCTATTCACCCTCTTGTGTTCAACCGGCTGTACTGTTTGATGTTTGCATAGGTAACGAATTATTATTCTGTCGGTCACCGTCGCTTATTTCATCGTTATTTTAATTCACATGCTTTGCATATTAAGCGCTATTTATTAAGCTCCTGTCATTAGCTGCGCTTTT
The DNA here is from genome assembly GCA_022844705.1 of Toxascaris leonina. NCBI lineage: Eukaryota > Metazoa > Nematoda > Chromadorea > Rhabditida > Ascarididae > Toxascaris > Toxascaris leonina. The sequence continues at coordinate 10,188 of JAARMF010000634.1, read as the reverse complement.
TAAAGCCATTCCATCATTGGAGAACAATGATTATGCTCCATTGTAAGGTGTCTCTCTTTATGATCACAGACGAAGAACATGTCATTTGCATAACGTATTGCTCTAATCATTGCATGCACAATGAGTCTGACTATCAGAGAGGTTAAATTTTGAGTCCTACCAATCCCTTTCTCTCATAAATAGCTTGTCGTTTCCCTCAAAGGAAATCCCAATGAACGCATACGAATCTTGTACGTGGGCAGACCTGCTTCCCCTCCCTTTCTCTTCTTTTCCGGTTCTAATTCTGCGCCCTCGGTTGTTAGAACCAGTTTTGTGTGCCCGGTTACCAAATGCAACAGTAGCATTTAATGAGGACCCGTTTTTTGATTGGAATGAGAGAGAGGGGTTTTATCCACTTATAATAAAGCCTTGGCTGTAACCAATTGTCTTATCTATTAGGTCTTGTTATTTTATGACGTTGAATTTTTGTTTCAATATGATATTTAATGGATTCATCTTCACAGTGATAAATTTCTGAAAAATGCACTCCAATTTTATAATTATCGTGAATGGGATTTGAACCTTGGCATTTGAACTAAATTTGTTTATTTTATTTTCTTCCAGGATGCTATCGATCTTTTCTTGGGCAACTTTCGAGTTGATCCCGACAATCTACCACCAACGTTCGAGACAACTGTTCTAAGTTTCGACTACCATGGAGGCGCAATAATTGGTGCCATTTTCGCCGCAGCCATGACGATCCTTTGTGTTCTTGTCGCAGGTATCGCTTTGAAAAGATATATCAGTGTATATCACCTTTAAAAACGATATTATCGAATTCTTTGAGGCACTGAATAATATTGAGGTAAGCGTTGACCAACTGAGCGCCGTTCTGATGGCAGTAGGACAAAGTCGTGTTCGACGGTCACATTCGTCTATCTGTGATTCGCGTAGAGGAAATGTTTCTTTACACAAGTGAATAACGCTTCTGCGCAGTGCAGGTGTATGATGTTCACTCTTCGCAATCCATAGCTCGATACTATAGCGATGCCGTATAAACTTTGACTTCTTGCTCTTTCATAATTTTTACAATCCGTATGCATCTATCAACGCTCCAGATTAACACCCTAAATGTTTGTTGATGTGCAGCTCGATGGGTATCATAGAAGATGCAGTGAGGGCGCTTTGCACGCTAAAAGTTCTATGAAATCAGCTATACCAAACGAAATGCATACTGTGCAAAATGAACGATCATTGAAGAATAGTTGAAGAATGTTATCGCTTTAAGTAAATAAATTGAAGAGGACTTGTGAATAAATATTCGAACATCCTCCAGTCAACATAACACATCGTTTAGTGGCACTTATTTCAACTGAATCCATCTTAGGCGAAATTCTGTCGCTCCCACTTCATCTTCGCGGAAGTCGAATTCTTTGCCCGAAAACAAATAGACCCATCATTTAGATGTCCTTGTCCGGAAGTGTTTTCTTCATTTTGTTCCAACAAAACACGGTCCGAACCCGGTTTCTTGACTGTGATTTGTCGTTTTCACCCTCAAACTTAAGTAATTAGATCCTTTTTTGCTTCCCGTGGGACCTCCATTAGCGGCATATTTTACACTAATGAGTGCTGTTAGTAACTCTGGGAGCCCTATTGATTCAGCTCAAAATTTCACAGGCAGTTTTCTTGAGGGTGACGAATCAGACCGAATCCTTTGCGACGTTGGTATCCTTACGGTTGTGAATTGAGAAAGTGTTGTATGGTTGTGAATTGAGAAAAAAAACGGAGAATGTGAACATTTCCGATTTTTATTGCTCGCACAGGTTTTTCTCCTTGTTGACGCTGTCATGACTTCGTTGTGCCCATTGCGACAGAGTTTTTAATCAGGATTGAAGAGAAGAAAGAGATTGTTGGGGGGGGGGGGGGAGCGGGAGAGCAAGGAAATAACGGAGAAAGGGTAGGGGGCAGCTCCGCTTTACTTTCACATTGTTAAAAAAAAATGGTTAGATCCTCTCTCACTTGCCTTATTCAGAAATGACACGACATTTGAAATTCAGAAGTGTGCAGTGCTGGAAAACGATTTCTTGTTAGAATCCCTCGTCATGAAAATATATGTTTTATTGCGTTTCAACGTTTACGGACTGAAATGGGCCTCTATGCGTTAGTCACGGGAATCTGACTGAGCTCATACATGCTTTCGTTTGTATGCTTTCATATTGCGAAAGCTTCGTCTAGGAACCATAAGGCGGTTTGTAAAATCATTTCTTTGCGAACAGCTTTGCTGCTTCGAAGCTTTTATAAAGAAAAGAATCTGCGGATTTGATAGATGCACCCAATTTTGCTATAAGGATTGCATTGTGAATTAGTTTAAAATGATAAATAACCGATGCCATGAGTTTATGCTTAATGGTGTTTTCCTGCAGCTCGGCCAACCAATAAGTGAAAGTATGTGTAACTCTAGCTGTACTTTAAATAAATTTTGCATACGCATTAAAGGGTTTCAATACTTTATTTCTATGATAAGCGCCTGTAATGCTCACTGCATCGCTCAATATCGGTCATAGGGATAAAATTTAAATTGAGTAACATTTCTCGTTAGTCTTGCACATGGCACATTGAGGTACACACTCGGCTTTTTCTAGTCCTTGGCTACTTGCTTCTCTGCAAATGACTAGTAGGGAGGGTGTACGGAGGATGACAGATGACGTTTATGACATCTTGGTCGTCATCCTGGAGTCGATAGAATATCGCCAGCAGTCGGTATGTGGTATAGCGCCTGGCCGTTTGGGTACCGCCGTATGACTAATCGGGCTTCGGCGTATTTTTATCTGCACACCGCAACTCTTTTCATAGTATGCCATGCTTACGTGTATGAATTTTAAGAAGAAGGGAGGAGAGAAAATTTCGCTCAGTCGGCTTTATTTTAATGGTTTCCGTTGACGGTGTTCACTGTGTTTGGAAAATCATATAAAAAATCGAAACTATTTTCTGTTGCAGAAAATATGACGGCGACAATCTTCTGGCTGGTTATCTTCATGGCGCTAATGCTGTTCATTTTCATGAACGGAGAGGAATTCGTCAACCAACCAAAACTGAAAGTGGAATAAATGAACGAATCTTTTTTCCTGTAATTATGATCGCGGAATATTCTCGACCGATGAGAGGAGAGAGGGAAGAAGTGAGCTGAAGTAACGGGAATGCTATCGAAGTACAGAAATAGCTGTTCGATGCAAAAATAACGGATCTCTTTGTCGTTTCAGTTCCGCATTAGTTTTAATTATATATCCAACTTTAGTCGGTTATCATCATCTTATGAGTGCGATTGTCTTCTACCGAATCCTTCTTCGCAATCAGTTCATGTGAAAGCAAAAAATGTAGCGCTTTTCACAGGTTTAATTCCGAGTTGGGGGGATTGCTTTTTTGAAAGGCGATTTTTTTGTTTGTTGGGGTGACTTTGGTTTCATTCCATTCTTTTTTTTGCATTCAAGAAGCCAAAATATTTGTGAACGATTTCATGCATAGGAGGAGGATTTATACGGTCTGTTTTTAATGTGGGTAAGAATGAAGAGCCGTCAGTCTTCGTTTATAGTTTCAAAAGTCAGGCCGATGTGCCTGCTATTGGTGAACTAGTGGCATCGCTTTCTGACGGTCTTTCATCTTCTTTGATATAAAGATGGACGAAATGCATTTCAAGATTTCAGTCAGAAGTGTTTAGTGGTTGTGAGACTGTTACTTTTTGTTATGTTTGGTCGACAACATTACCTGAGATGTTCTGACATTGCCAAAATATTTCAAGGGTGGTTCATTATGTGATTCAATCTCCAAATAAAGCATTTGCTGTCGTTTCCGATATGATATGGCGATGGGTTGGAATACCTTTCAGTCCTTGAATTAAAACAACACGTATTTACATATTTAAAAAAACAATTTTATCTTTGATTAATTTTATCCTTGTCGAGTGTACTCCTTTTGCGGAAATGTGCAAGCGGCTTCACTGTATCGTGTGGTATGCAAGGAGCACTAATGTCCTGCAGTGGGGTGGTACCCGAACGGTTTGGTTGCGATGAAGTGTTGCCATTCTCAAGAGACGAAGGAAGCTTTAGTTTAAGAACGCAACGTCGTTTGCGTCTGTAGCTCCTGGTTTCATCACTCGGTGATTCCTTAGGCTCTTCCGCTCTTCGCTGTTCACCACGGTCGCTTCCCGTTCCGTTGTACTCTTCTCTCCTAGCGGCTAGCCGTGTGCGCAACGAGTGAGGCACATGAGGTTTCGCCAGATCAATTTATCGGTTGTCCTGCTCATGAAGTAGTGTTCGCATCCGATTTCTCTCACTGTGAGTTCTCTGTATTCAAGCAGTTAGCAGAGTTGATGTCTATGTGGCATACAGCACTTCATACTTCCACCCCCCCCCCATGGTGGTATGTGGTGGAACCGCTCCATCCATTCACGCGGTTTAATTGTCCTTTACCCTTCGGGCGCTGTTAGCCTGTTCGTCATGTTCACGTTTGTTCATACCTTTTCCTTTCATTGGAGGTTAGTGAAAAATGAAGCAGTTCTTTGTGTTAGTTCTGTTCAGACAGAGAGTGTCTTGTACTTACTCACACAGTAGCAGGTAAAATTACGCTCCTGGTTTATTGAAGTCAACCGTACTAAATTGTATTCATCGGTCGTGCCATTAGCTGTCCTTGAAATAAAGGCGATCACAATACATCCACCACTTTTTCGCCTCTACCTGGTTTCATGCCATTTGACGATCATATATCTCTGGTCATCGACCAATTAGTCGTTTCTTCTGAGGGATAACAATCGGCAAGGACTACCCCCAGCGGATGTCTTTGAGCATCGTTATGCGTCACGCGCGTCTCATTTTATTTTCCTGCTCTCCACAACGACATCTTCCGCTGTGCTGCGTTCTTAGATCACTTCATTTGTGATACGAGTGGAAGCGATATGCTGTGCCACCGCACCATTCGTTACTGTACGACACTTTCTGTGATCAACAATATTTGTCCCTTTTAATAAGTGGCATATAATAAATTTCTGTGCTGCAGGTTTCTTCAAGGTGGGTTTCTGTTCTCCGCTGTTAAACAACAATTAGCATCATTTGATTGGAAAAGTTTGCCCGCGATGTTTTGCCGATCTTATTCATTAAGCATTACGTTTGCTACCTTGAAAAGCCTTCTGCTCAGGGAGGTCTCGAAATCTCCCTGCAGTTTTTCTCTCCTCTTTAGTATTCCATTAGGGCGCTCGAGTTTCTGTTCATTCTTCTCCGTTTTTTTCAGCGGAATTTTCATCATTTCCAAATATATAAGAGGCGTCTATTCCCTTTTATCGTCATTTCTCTGCTACTAACATTTCTGCATCCCAATTTAGATGGGAAATTCAGCGATTCACTGCACCAATATGCCTACAGCAAACTCACACAGCCCATTTTCGAGGCGGGGTTAATATTCAAAGGAGGAGGGGAAGGCTGAGACTTATGGCGCTGGCAACCCTAAATAGGCGGTTGCTGGAGGGCGGAGAGGGAGGGCTTATGGTAAGGAGCTGGTATCACTGTTCGTCTGTCACAGTGACCTTCTAGTCTGGTCCGGATGCGAGTTGATGCCATCGTTCACAGTTACACGATCGTTGCTTCAGTTTGCCCTTAAACATCAAAATTCATCATCTGTGGCTATGGCAGTTAACTTTTTAAATCTTTTCTCGGCAGTACTCTTCAATTCGTCATTCGACTGTATATCCATTCACCTTTTTTAGAACAATAGTACCATATAGAGACGCGCTGGAACTCAGGTTCAGAAAACTAGTCACTCATCGACGTCCTTTTGCCCAAACAACGAGAAAGACAAAAGATTCAAGAGGCTGGTGTCACGGTTGAGTGCTGACGTCGTCCCACCTACACAAGAACGATCGATGGTCTCGGCTGGCCGTAGAAAAACGAAAGAAACGAAGTGTGCTCGTGTAAACATGGGAATGCTTCGGTTTGGCCGTTCCTTACTCCTCATGAATCCTTCCAGGTAACCCCCGTTGCCCTCCCTTCCACTGCAGTTGTTTTCGCCTCATGTCACATTCGCTGTAGAGTGGCGTGGATCGATGTTATATGCTCATATCAGTTTTGCGGAAAGTGCGATCGTTGAAAAGTTACTGAATGGAGCGCTTTTATAGGGCATTTCGCAATAATGGCGTGACTGTATCGGAAAGCACCACTGTGAATGGCACAGCACACCCCCAGTCCAATCGATCGTAATTTTTTTTTTTTTGCATTTCTACCCCTGTGCAGACTACGTCTCTTTTTTTGCACACCGAAGTATCTCCAAGTACAGATGTGATATGAAATGCGTTCATAGCCTTGAAAATCGAATGCAGGGTGCTTCATAGTCACATAAGTCCAGTTTCGGCGGAGATTTCATTACAGGTCCTCGATACTCTTTCCAATAGCTTTTTTTGTTGCGTAATCCAGTTGACCAATTACATATCGCGTGCTCAAATAAGCGTCTCGAATGGATTTGCATTTTAAAGAACACTGCAGAATTAATTAACATTGTGAATATACACGTAGAACGGGTAAATGGGCCGAACATTCGTCCTGTTATGGTTCACTGAAGAAACGGAAATGTTGGAAGTAGTATGAATCAAACAAATATGCAAATAGCGCTTGCAGTTAGCGCTATTCATTGAACTCGCATTAGGTAAGGTTTACTTGTCAAGGATTTAGAAAAATCTGCCATAGCAACCGCAAATATATGGTCCCAGAATTGACGAGTCCACCGTTTTTAGGGTGAGAAAATTGGGATGGATTGTGATCGAATCGAGTTGTATTTCTTTACAAATTTTCTAAAAAAGCGATGTGATCAGTGAGTAACTTTTACCTTTTTCCGTGGAAAAAGTGTTAACTTTTATCATATTTTATTAGTTGAGCTTTATACGCACTCTTCTTGTTGCATAATAACAATGACGAAATTTGTTTATTCTATGTAACCCTTATGTCTGCCTCTTTTTATATGAAAAAGATTAGAAATGCAACGACTTGTGAAGTATTCTTTATAAGAAATCGCTGACCGTAATATACGTATTGAAATGAGGGTTGTATCCTTTTCGATAATCGTTAGGAAAGATGCACGATTTTCATTTGTTACATCCTGATTTTCGTGTAACAAATCGAACTTTCACACTGTTCCAAACTGTCAGCTAATTTTCCATTATATGAAGCCAGCTTATCCTTGTTGACTTTGATCTGTTGTGTTTCTTGAGGCTCTTCAAAAATTCCGCGCTGAATCTTGAATGCTGCCTTTTGTTTGTATTCGAAGCAGATATGATCTGACAACATCGTCGGCAGTCATCATGCCAGAGTAAAACACTATCACAAGATTTATGCACCCTTTTCGTGTTGCATTCTAATGTGTGCAACAGCTGCCTGAAGTTCAATAGAGTGACTTGTATGTACCAAGCGATACCATCGTATTTCAGAACAAATATACTGTATTTTACTAACGAAGGTGTTTGATGGAATATACTGTTTTGCTGCAGTTTGCATGGAGCTCGTTGCAGTGTAATGTTTTTTATCTGATTTTTCCATAATGCAGCAGATGAAAACTATAGAGCAGAAGGGGGGGGGGGGGGGGGGGGGGGGGG
>JAARMF010000633.1:0-74547 GCA_022844705.1 Toxascaris leonina | reverse complement strand
GCATTATGGCTCCCGTCTACACTTACTCTATCGAGCATGTGGTGCATTGTTTTCTTTATTGTAAGTAAAAATATTTATAATTATTATGCTACTATTAGGCAAGGGTAGATGGTCTTTTCGAAACTCACTAGAGGTCAGTCCGCCCTAGGTTAAGATTGCAAAAGATGCGCTCAGTCATCAGTTGGGAATCCGAAGTTGATTGTAGAATACTTTGACCGGTCATCGCAATGGCAGTGACACTAAGATGGAGAAAGCAGTTGTCTGTATTGTTTTCTAAGCTCTGAAGTATCTGGAATGTATTGTCTTTGCTTGTTATCAGTGTTGTCTTCCATATCAAGCCAGATAATCTTGTCAGAAGCGACGCTAATAGTTCACTTAAGAGTTTGATTGTCACTTGTTGTGTGCGTTAGAGGAAGTCACATCCCTCGTCAAGCTTATAATGACGACGTTTTTGTCGCAGCGTGAGGACAAAACTCTTTTTGCTGCTATGGCGTAACCTATGTATATTGTATTGCCTAGTGAAGCTGTTGATGTATCTTTTACAGAAGTATATTGCCGATAAATGTGAAGCAGCTGTTGTGTTTGTTAATCGCCTAACGTTTATATTGCTGAAGTGTACGTAGGGTGCTGGAGTTAATGTGGAGCGGGAGTTAATGGGAATAAGACTCCCATTTCTTCTTTCATAATGAGACTTTCTGATCCCCTTTTTATGAAGTTTTCACCGAAAAAACCTTCGAAATTTCTTTGAACGAGTTGCTTTGAGTGAACAGGATCAGAGTAAGGTGTATAAGAATGTAGCACTGATATACGGTGAGATGCTGCACTTTATTGTATTGTGAAAAACAAAGGGTTTAGGGTCGAGACGAGAAGGAGCGTGATAGTTGGGTGCGTGCTCTTGAGGCGGTCATTCATCAATGCAGTGGATATTACCGACCACCAACACAAAGTTCCGCAATGAATAATCTGAAGTCGAAAATCGTTGAAGCCGATAATCATCTTCAGAACATGATTTCGGAGGTCTGTCATTTTATACTATCATTTTGCCGCACTTTCGCATTTTTAATCTCTACTCTCTTGAACTATTTATTCTTCACAGATATCAGATTAGAATGTCTTTGAACTATGAGCTAGAGTTTCTCTCGGCTAAAATTCCATCGGCCTTCCTTTCCTAAATAAGGAGCTCTTCCTTCATAATTCCGCCGCTAGAAAAGTTCGCGTCCAGCTTTAAGCATTCTTCTGTTGCTTCTTTTGCGGCAGAAACAAAAGTGTTCGATCCGACTCAGATGTGCCATAAAGAGTCATTTCAGGAAGAATTGCAGTTTTAATGCAAGCTCCGAAAGTTTTCATAATTTTCCCTCAGTTGAGAATTTCTGGGGAACGCCATTTTTACGCATATCGTTGAAAAAAGGAACGAAACTAGCAGATAATGTCACGTATTTTTCGACGAGCCTTTAATATTTAATTTACTAACTTTGATGCAAATTTGTTAACCTATAACTCATAGCTTTTTTCCGTTCTAAATCGTAACTTTTCCGATTTTCTCGTATCTTACATTGTTGTATTGAGGGATTTTTTTAACGATGGATTGCGCTGGAGCAGATGCATCGAACATTTGTCACATTTTAACATTTGCTCGCAATTAACATCCGAAAGGCTTTAGTTTTACTACAAGAATTGGAAAATTGATATTGCAACAGACATAGTTTAAAAAACTTACACTTTCACAAAAATTGAACCTTCAAAGTTCCACACAGGTAAGGTATCTTATTTCAGTTCTCCTCCTCGCCCCTCTCGTCGAGAACAGAGGTGACAACTTTCTTGAGATTTCTCCGCGGGAACTGATCCATTCTGCTCCACAGCCTTCCTTTGCCCAAGATTAATCGCCACCAATCCTAGTAGTGCGTCGCGAGAAAAGATTTTCCGTCAGAGGCCTCACATCGGAGGACAAATTATTGAAGCGGAGATCCCGACGAAATAACCGGGAGAAGAGAATTGGCAAGCAGTTCCCCAATAGGGTTTACGTTATGGGTTGGGGACCCCGGATTACACTAAACATGAGCACAGACATTTCCTTCCGTATAGTTTGCGTATGTTTTGACATTCTATGTAAAGCTAGGAATGCATATTTAGGAGATTTCGAGACCTTTTTTCACTGCCAAATAGTTCACAACGTTTCCATACTTTGTCGTTGTCATATACTTCTTGTCCCAACTGTTGCAACAACCCCAAGTGAAGGAAGCAGGCGCATAATTTTTCGTGATCTTTTCATGAGGCTCTTTAATGGCTTAGAAAATTCTCTAAGACCTCCCACAGCGTGAACTAGGTGCAAAATGATAGGCATCATGTTGTGAAGGTAATAATCGATAGGTGAAGATCGAAGAGAAGCAACAGCTGCTACTTTGAAGCGGCTTACGCTGAAGCGAATCAGAACTCGATAGCATTAGGGATCTGTAGTGATAATCAAAAATGAGGAAATATGTTCTTTCATGGTGTGAATTGTTTAAGAAACTGCACTGACGTCGCATCTTCTTTTTTATTCTGCAGGTACTGGTAATGTAATAGCATCGATGTATTTGTGTTGTATTCATGTAGGTTGGAGTTATTACTTCTCAATACTTTCTATTACTTTTACCGATCCGCAAGTCGTGCCTCAAGTACGTCCATCAATTTTTGTTATCTTTGTTACAAAACGCCATTTAATCTATCGTATTCTTTTGTTGCTTGTGATGTTTGCTTTCGGCAAGACTGACATAGTCCGGATGGTAAGAATCGCATATCACTTTGTCTTGCTTCATTCTATTTCTTTTTTTTTTTTTTTTTTTTTTGCTGTGAAGTTGTCGACGATACGTAGATATGTTTGAGCAGTGAATAAAATCAATTATTTTGGATATTTTGAGAGAACTAGATGAACTGTTTTCGATTAGATTAGAGGTGATACATCGTTCCATTGGCTATGCAATCGTGGGTGGAAATGCTTGTTGTGGTGTCGTCGTGTTTAACTCCTCGACAGATTTCTATTTTTATTTCTTTGAAAGTTCAATCAAAAACATTCATTGCTGAAATTTATGTGATCTCTTTCCTTATTGTTTTTGCAGCTTTTTATTTGAGCAGCTAAGATTTCCGGCGGAGATCCGTATTGAACTGTAAATTTTGCGACATGAAAGTCGCTTTTTTCGTTTATCTTACTGAGAATCGCCGTAGAGTTGAGGATGGGCGCCCGATAAACGAATAATTTGAGCATTCTGTAACGAAATGTAAAGTAGTTAGAGTGAGTGAAATATTGCTTTGATTCAGCACAACAATGAAGCAATTAAACTCTCTTGACTTATCTATGCGATTACATGGATATTTTTGTTGTTAGAACCGCATAGAAAAAGTAATCTTTAGTCTAGATGACCGTATATGGCATGTTTTTCTAGAAACACGAAAATTTTGCCCACCGTCAGTGCCGGGTTTCAGGTATAATACATTGAGCAACCAGAGATCGGGAAAAATTTGACCGATTGCATGTGACATTTGAGATAAATATCGACTTGAAAGTGGCGCGTTCTTCAGAGTGGGGCAAAGAGAGAGGTTGATGGAATAGAGGGAAAAAGCCGATAAGAGGTAGTTCCGCACAATTTGGAGGATGGGAAATTTTTTACTCGACAATTTGGGAAAGAACAGCATGCAAATGTTTTCGAATATTGACACAACAACTGAATGGTTAATACATAAATTAGCTGAGAAGTGAAAGGGAGATGCGCCCTCTTAGCATGGAAAGTGAAGGGAATGTGAGTGTTGTTGTACTATTTCTCAGGTAGTGCTTTCAAGTAAGAGTTTAAAGAACAGGTGCTTTACATTGGTCGGTTTATATATTTTCTCGTATGACAATTGCTCGTGCAGTTGTTTGAGCGACGTTTTCCAGTGGATGACGTGTAAAATTTTGTTGGAGCAACCCTGATTCGGCTTTCTTGAGTTGGGTTTTTTTTTTTTTTGCCCTTTTTCTTTAAAATCTCAATATTTTATTCCGCTTATCTTGCGGCTCTATTTGGTTGTCATATTAACCTAAAATAGGGGGAAGGGGCGGACAATTTTTGCACTATGAAGAGGGGGGGGGGGGGGGGGGGTATGAACATACGATCGCCTATTTGAATGACGCAACTTGTTTCGAAGCAGAGGTGCCTAACAGTATGTTAAAGCGGACGTATTAGCACGATAGCAATCCATGCTTTTTTTCTTATTTAGCATCGTTTTCTCATTCCAATGTTTTCGTCTCTCTATCTGCAACTCCGATTTTCATCCAGAATATTTCTCGTGTTACTCGATTGGCTTCTATGTTTCTCACTTTTCCCTTTCTTCTCTCGCTATCTTCATAAAATACAATGTGACTGCTTTTATTCCAACTGTCTGTTTCTCGATACCAATCCGTTGATGGCGTGCACTCTTTGCTGTTACTTTCGTTCTCTACCGCATGCAATCTATTCGAGTGGAAAGTGATCGTTAGGCGTCATCGCGAAACTCAGTCCTTAATTTTTCGTCCGTGTTGGGCAGTTGGGGGGATTTTCGCGTCGAAACTTCACCTTTCATTTTTTTTTTTTGTGTTCAGGTGACCTCTGTTCTCGCTGAATAAAGTGTGGTGTCGTTTTCACAAGCAAAAAAAGAGAGATTCGGTGTAGTTGCGACAGAATTTTTAAATCGCATGATGAAATGAAACTTGCATTCCGGATTAGGCGGACGTTCTGAAAAACCTCCGATTATTTTCAAATATGGCGGCTGACATGCAACAACCTAAGAGGAACGAGGTTGAAAGGAAGGAAACGTTGATCGGTGCGTCGGTGATTGTGTTCGATCCTTAGTAGTCTCCAAATAGGTGTGCAGTGGTGTGTTCTTTGTGCGACGTACATGGATCGTGTCTGTGAAATGCAGCCGGTTAGTCGTCGATTTACTGCGCTTTCACCGTTCCACGACTGCGGAGTCACCTCAGTCCCATCTGAGCACACCCACGCACCCGTGATTCGGATTTAGCGATGATCTTTGCGGTGTGACGTCTAACGGAAAAGACTCTCTTACACGTGTGGTCGCGCCAATGTGGCATCCTGTGTTTGCAGATGCAATTTCCTACCTCCCCGTTTACCACCAACGCCACACTCTGCACGCTTCACTTCTGTCCAGAAAAATGGCTCTTCGCAGTCACGGCGATTGGCATAGGAATCAGCCTTGCGGTCGTGCCACTTGTATTGTCTGAACTCCGTTGTGAATGCTTTGCATGTTGGCTGCCTCTCCTGTTGTGTTTGAAAAATGTTCTCTTTTGGGAATTCGGTTCAACCATCGGACACGTTGCCTTTACGGTGTGGCGTCTAGTGGAAAAGGCTCTCTTGCACGTGTGGTTGTTCCACACGTGCAAGAGAGCCCTTCGTTTGGAAAATTGTATCATCTGTCTTGCTTGAAGTCAAGAAACAGTTGCCGTTGAAAAGTATTAAATATAGGTTTCCTGCCCAACCAAAGTAACTGTTTTCCATTGTGATGTTCGCGCTTGATCCCCCCTACTTCTCTTTTTTGATGATGTACATTTCATCTCCGTCACCAATGTTTTTCGCTGTAGGCATTGTAATGTCACATCGGCTCTGAACGCCGAAAGACTGCGTCATACTTATTTTGTAGCGGGATTCAAGCATCCTTGTCGATCGCTATGTGAAATGTTTTAGAAATTTCGGCATAGTTGAAGATTTAACGTCCATTTTCTCTCGGTGCATATCTTCACTGCCTTGATATTTGACTTGTTCTGTATCATTATATAGGAGTTTCCGCGAATCCGTAAATCTCACTGCTCTTTGAGGTCATCGGCTATAATTCCCCTGAAGCGATATATGCTACACAAACAGTTACTGAAATATCCTGTCCATATCGTCTTCCTTCGATATTAATCATTGAGTACGTGAGATGGTGTCGGCAGGCGCGCTCAGCTTTCATTCTCGCGTGATGGGATTAAGATGTTGTTTTCTCGCTCTTTAATATGGAACGAAGGGAGGAACGATGGTGGAGTTTTCAAAAGTTTCGTATCGTTGCAAAGCTTGTTGCCATATCCTCGTTTTCACGTTCATCACGCTTCCTGCCACTGTTAACACTGGAATGCATTTTAGATGCAGCAACTTTGTTTGTTGATTTCCTGGTGTATCATCCATTTTCCGTCATCTAGGAGTAGTCGCTTCTATGCAAACGACCTCAACGTCTTTGATAAATTAAGAATGAAAGAATTTTCATTCTCTCATATTTTTCGGACCTATGAGAAGGCATAAATGTTTACGAAAAATGGTGAATATATTACCGTCCGGAAACACTTTTTGATGAGAGGAAGTGAAAAAAGAATGGGTGAGATATGTGAAAACACCGAGCAAATCGGTTTTCATCCGTGTATTTTTAAATTATGGACACCATAGAAGAGGCTGCAGTGTCGTTTTAAGAGACGGAAAGGATGCCCGCATTCATGGCGTCGCGAGGTAACCGGTTCCATCAAGCAAGAAATGCTTGGATATGGTTGAATTTATTGGGACAATGTTTGCTTGCAGCCGTCATCCTCTCGTGGTGATGGTTTTAGTTGAATAGAGAGACAGGAATGTGAGGAACTTTAGAACTGCGAAGATCGCTTGGCAGCCATAACGATGGCCTTTTTTATAAAGCATATCAGCTAATAAGACAAATGAAATGAACTGGTCGATGACTAAGTTCTTAGGTCTGCACTGTAGTTGCTTTCTGTTGTCGGTAATACAATGACGGCGTTCAAGGAATTTACTTGGTGATATCTGAAACCTTTGTGGAAAGGTGACAGGTTTCTTTCGTGCTCTCCTTCACTCCCCCTTTTCCGCATTTCCTTTTTCTCCGCGTGCAGTCCCTCGCGTTTACACATTAAGCGATTGCCTGCACTTTTAAGAGTCGTATGCCTCCGAATCGTTGTACAACTCTCCTACAACTGGCTGCCTTCGAACAGCTGTGTAATCATGTCGGTAGAAAAATATCGAGCAATTCCGCCATTACTGCAGTAGACTGTCTAATCTTGAAATTGAGTTATGTGCTGTGGACGTTTCATTGGTAAGAGGTAGATAATTTGTTCTGTAACCTGGCTGTTTTTATATATTTAGATAGATATGGTTTTCAACTTCGTTCTGCTTACTTTTTTCCACCGTTGGCGATATGTGCTTCCGTATGATTTGCTCAGCAGATAAAAACAAAACGAATTTCTGAGGATGCAGTCTGCCTCTAACGGCTTAGAAAACGTAGATGATAGGAGCAGTCTTAAGCGAAAAAAGTTGTATCTGTGGCGTCCGCCTCTTTCAATTGCCTTCGCGTTTCTGCTTGCTTCCGAGGTTTGCTATCGCGCGGATATTACATTAATTTCTGTAAGAAGGTTTGATTCATAGCAGGCCAAAAGAGTTGTTTTTATTTTCATATTTCATTATAAATATTTTTACTTACAATAAAAAAAACATTGCACCACACGTTCGATAGAATAAGTGTAGACGGGAGCCATAATGCATGCTTGGGTACAAAAATTGCACATAACCATGCAATTGAAAGAATCAAGGACCACGGATTATAAATAATATACACGTAGGAATGCGGGACATTTGACAATAAATTGTAGCCGGCACGCAGCAGATAGCGTCGATAGATCGCACTAGACCAGGCGTTGCTTAAAGCAAGCCAAGTTACTTGCCATAACTACATAATATGGCAAAGAATTCCAGATAGGAACAACACGAAAAGCAAAAGAATTGAGCACAACAGTTCGATTCGTTGTTTTTCTTTCAATTTGCAGAGGGTAAAGCCTCGAGCGTAAAGCAAACTTTGTAAAAGAGAAAATACTCTCGAAGGGAATTCCTGAGAAACCTTCAACGATCTTGAAACATAAATGTAAATCGAACTGCCGATTAGGCTGGAATGGTCAACGAAAAGATTTCCTGAAAGCTGTCTTAGTAAAGCGCCGTTGGACTCTCTCCATCACTTCGATATCCTTTTTCACAGACGGTGACCAAACATGAGTACGGTATTCTGAGATGGGGCTACTGTGAGCAGCGAAGGTTTTCCGATAATTTCCTACGAAGCAGTATTGCATAGCATGCATCGAGACCACATAAACGCAGAGAGTATTCAGTCGAGAAATTTAAATGCAGAACAAAGCACTTCTCAGCGGATATATCAAGCTGCGATAGCTGTGACCACTTTTCCAATGAAACCATGTCCTGACATAGCATGTTGTAATCAATCCGGGGATCAATACTACGCCTGTATATCTTCACATCATCAGCATAAAGCTTACAGCAACTTGTCAGGTTCTCTCGGAGGCCATTTATATAAAGCAGAAATAAGAGAGGCCTCAGAGTGCTACCTTGCGGTACCTCACTGAGCACAGAATGAACGGGGAATGTACATGGGAAAGGGAAGAAGAGTACCGTCATCCGTTTTAAAAATCTGTCCGATGAACAAGGCAAATTGCTCCGACTTTGCATAATCATCAGAAAGAGGCTGATCGTCGTCAGCAGTGATGGTTCCAATGTAGTGATGTGATCTTATATTATTATTCATGTATTTAAAGAACGCGCCACGAGTACTAGAAAAAATCATGCGTTTTTCACTGTTCTTTGCCCACTTTTTGCATGCCTTACGGTTATCTTTGAAGTGTTTTCGGAATGCAGCCATTTTACGCGCTTTTCCCTATCCCTCCACA
The DNA here is from genome assembly GCA_022844705.1 of Toxascaris leonina. NCBI lineage: Eukaryota > Metazoa > Nematoda > Chromadorea > Rhabditida > Ascarididae > Toxascaris > Toxascaris leonina. The sequence continues at coordinate 65,843 of JAARMF010000633.1, read as the reverse complement.
GAAAATATCGCTTCGAAGCTATACGCTGAAGATAGGAAGGCATTTGAGCAGTAAGCGCCTTACTTTCCGTGATAAGGGCAGCGTTATCAACAACACCACCAAATCTAGAAATACAGTATAAATGTCTTCTAAACTACGGCACGAACTAAACTCAGGATCCCAGTCGTGCGCCAATAAGTGGTCATTGATCTCAGACCAATCGCAATGACTGTAGTCACGATGGCGGACTGCTACAACTAGCCGAAAGAAACCATCGATTTCAAAGCTAGTACCACAGTGATCACTCGTTCCAATGTTTGGAGTTACAAGAGGATTACTTGTTAAAGCGGCATTTGTACTAAGTAACAAATACAATAAGCTGCTTCCGCGAGTAGGCCCATCAATCAGGCTAGCAAGACCACATTTTGTGAGAAAGTTGGTTGCCCATCACATCCTGAACCAGTGCTGGGACCATCGGTACAAGTTCGCGATGAAAATCCGCCATGATTTCCTCACGGAGATTGGCCCGTATGTCAGCATGGAGCTTGGCATGTGTCTCCGAATCTCCGAACATTACTGTCGGTGTGTCAGAGTCGACCTTCATTTTGGGCATTATTACAATGCACGGCAAACGTAGAAAGATCCCATTGACCACGACGAGAACTGATTGGCAGAATAAAAGAACGACCACTCACCAACCGTCCAACCGAAAAGAGGTTCCGTTTTATTTCACCGTTGAAGGCGTCTCCCTTTTTTTGTTGCGCAAATTGCATACTGCAGACATCATTTGGGGGGATAAAAGATTTTTCACAGCAGGAAATGAAATGAATTGACAGCATTTGGGAATCAATTTCTTGCCGAGATAAAATCCGAAATGAAACCTTATAAAAACTTGAAGGAATTGAGTTGAGGAATTGAGTTGGTTAAAACAGAACAAGTGGAAGAGAATAAAATAGTGAAAACAGAGGGTTGATTGTAAAGCGGAAGCAACATCATGAAGTGGTAGTTATAGGGCAGCGGAGGATGGAGCTTCTTTGCAGCTGACTGCTAGAGGGAAGGAGTAGGGAGGGCAAGTAGGATGGTGGTTTTTTGAAGGCTGAAATATAAATGTGTGCTATCCTCTGCCTTGAATCTAAATCGAATATGTGGAGCGAAAGGTTGAGGTGTTTATCTACTCTTGTTTGGTCGTGTGCTGAAAGTTTTCCTGCAGAATGCGATTATTTTTATCTGTAAACGAAAGCTTTTTTCGTACTGATGTTTTAAACAATAACATTCACGCTGAAGAACTCTTCCAGGAGAAAGAAGGGAAGGGCCTTACCTACAGAAAAGTTCTTTTCGGAGAAGGGGGAAATTATTTCCAGCATTAAAGGGTGTTTTAAAGTCATACTGCATTGTGCCACTATGCTTGGGGCAATAAATTAGTGATATGACGCCCGTAGCGTTGTGTAGGATGTATCAAATCACATCATTTGAGCAAGGTGATATGATGATATGGCTTCTTTCCTGATGGCGTAGCTAGCCGAATGAGCACCTCACTCGGTCGAACAGCATAATCGATCACGGCCATTGTGCGCAGCTGAAATTGAGCCTTAGTTTTTTCTAAGTTAGTTTCGATTGTATATTGTGAAGAGCGCATTTCGTTTTGAAATATTTCTATGGAGTGCTTCACTGCGCGCACTCTTCAGTATGTCAAGACGAGATAGAGCATTGAGGCAATAAACCACACTTTAAAACTCGACAGGTGCCCCTTATCTGTGGGCGTGAGATCGTGCATTTAAGCGTAAGAAAATTCTGAAAATGGTTGTAGTGGTTGTTATTTCATTAGCCCTATATTAAGCTTCAATTTTCGCGATGTGCTGATTTACATATGCAGAAACTCTTCTGCTAAGGTTTCAGAAAGGTCTACGAGCGAGCTTGTACACATGTGAAGGTGAAAGAATTATGGGGCAAACTTGTGCGACAGCAGTCTCGTCAATCAATTGTTCAGCAACAAAAGCAAAACAATAATAACAGCGATCTTGCAATGAGTGGAAAAGATTTGTACATGGACGTGAAGGGAAGAGGCATGATAACGGAGTTATCTCTTCGATTTCTGAGTTCGGAATAAATGCTATCGACTGGCCCATTTAGCACAGGTCATGCTGGTTGTCATGTTTCAGTAGGTTTTTTTCCACCGCGGTTTCGCGTAAAAAGAGGCTGAATTACTTGCGTTTCCATGCCCATCTTGCCTCTTTTTCCTGTCATTGCTGAGCGTGCATTCGGTATAGACGCATCCATATCAGTCGCACATCGCGTTCAGGTGCGTGAGCTAGAAGGTCGAACGAGTACAGCAGAAGGCGAAACGAAGCGTGCGCTGGATGAATTGCTGCGCTCTGCGAATCGCCTTCTGGACACAGTCAAGCACGCCGTGATTCTACTACAAATGGCCAGAAGTCATGTCGAATCGATTTCTTTCTCTGATACACAGGCAGCTGTTGACGATGTTGACGAATCACCTACCGAACCCTCCAGCAAGGTTGTTTTCTAGACTGTTTCTTTGATACCTGTTAAGCAGTGATATTGCTTCTTTAAAGAATCATGCGGGTAAGAGGTTTGAGCAGGAAGAATGTGGTAAATTAATGATATCTTAGTACTGCTTATCGAATCAGCAATATTCCACTTTTTCTGGGAAGAAACCAAACATTGTGAAATTGAAGTTTTATGCGTTACATTCTGTGATACCTCAAAATGCTGCAAAGGTTGTTTAAGTCGACAGTGCAACTATTCGCCATAGTCATATCTCCTAACCCTTTAGATGTGTCCTTTCGCGTAGAGGTATTGTTTTTGCTGCTTGCCGAACACATCAGAACCGAACGATTCTTTTAATAATGTACTGATGATCGTCGTCTTAAGGTGATAAATGTTACGCTGTTATTGTGTATAATATTTGTTGGATAGTACTGCTTTTCATGTGCGAATCATAGAGCTGCTAATGCAAATGTTTTTGCACCTAATGAAGAACTGAGCTAAAAAAAACTTGGTATTCGCGCTTAACAAGCCCACTGCACGCTCGAGCACCTCGATCTTACATTTGCAGACCTAACAAATCGATTCGGGGCTTTTTTGTTTCATCTTCCTTTCACTTCATTTTAGCTTTCTTCCGCTGAGGATTTATACAGAGCGTTGGTATATATGGGCTGAGTGTATACATCGCACATAAGATACAAATAGAAAACTGCGTTGTGGAGGTTTTTCAGGTGAGCAGGAGTTTTCGTAGGAAGACACACCTCTACTGAGGAGATTTATTCGTCGGATTGGGCATTTTGTGAAATGATTTTGCTCTCAGAATTGCGGTAATTGCTGTGAAGTTGTTTAGTGTAGACCTATCTCGTCCCCTTGCTTTTGAATGGTGTATGCAATACACTTCTTGTAGTGAATGAAACGTCGAATGCATTAGTAAAAGATCTTTTGAGGGGAGGGGAGGGGGGGGGGGGGTGGTGATTAATGTGTGTTTGTCCCCATTGATTATTACGCCACGTTCATATCTCTGAGATGTTCGTAAGCTGAAGTATCATTGTATGTGAAATCGAAGAAAGTTGAGAGTTGAAAAAAAGATGTCGAAAATGTTGAAAAAAAAAATTGAAAGTTGAGAATTGTATATCTAAGTTGAAAATGTAAGCCTTAACGTAGTTTACTGTTTTAGGCAGATGTAGTGGAAATGTTGGCTCCATTGTCGTACTCAAGCAGTGATGAGGAGTTCTTCGATGCGGAAAGTCCGTTAGAGGAGCGTGCTGCTGAAGACATGATTGACGATAATGGAGTTACTGAGACTAGGTCGACGTCGTCTGAAATAGGTAATAGAGTATCGGTGGGTGTGTTGGAAGCGGATTATGGTGATGACGAGGAAGATTTTGACGCCATCTACGATGATACGGAGGAGAGCGATGTGGGCAACGTGCAACAACAGCATGGATCTGTGCTTATGCATCTTCTTTCTCAGGTGCCTTCCATCCTGTGACTGGAGACAGCTTGTGAAAGTTTTATAGGGCGAGTGGAGAAAAGTGAAAATTCAGATTACACGCTCTGCTTTTGGACTGAATGATGAGAAATGAGTTTACATGCGATTTCAGTGCAAGTGGGTATTAATTTATTCGACGTTTAAACCACTCAGTTGAAGAGCGGTGTTCACAGATCGAAACCCACCTCGAGATTGAGATCGCAACAGTCGAGCTGAAGAAGTTTTTATAGAAAGGGGCGGAGAATTGAAGCATAAATCGGAAAATACCCGGAAGAGTATTTGAAATCTGAATGCTTAACTTGGCTTATAGTTAAAAATGCAGGTCTCGTTTCATTGTTGCTGCGGCTGATAGCATTTTTTCTTCGCAAGGAATATTTAATCTTACCGGAATATATGCCTTTTGACATCCATTCAAGTACCACTTAAGGTATAGTATAACTTGCGCCCGTTAAAAGGTGTTGGGGTACTCTGAAGGGATGTATTAATGGAAACTATCTTAACTTTAGCTCACTTGACCAGATTTTAGCTTGAACTTCCATAAAAAGCGTCCATTTTTATTCTTCCAATGCGTGGATTCCAAATTAAGCAGTTTAAAGTTTTTTAGCTGTGTGATCCTTTTGCCACTGGAATTCTAGCAAGGGAATGTTGGGAAGGTAAGGTGGTGCAGTCGTGTAGCATTTCGTTGAACGGCGTATTTTTATTTGGAGATATTCAATGGAGAAATGTTTAACATCGCGTACACATGCGAGCACCTTGCCGACTGTTGTTCATTATGCTGCATCCTTAACAAAATATTTTGTAGGTGAGTGTCGGAATGGATTTAACGAAAGTAACATTGCCGACGTTCATTCTGGAACGTCGATCATTACTGGAAATGTATGCCGATTTCTTCGCCCATCCGGATAGTTTCGTCGTCGCGACAGATATGACATCGCCAGAAGAGCGCTTCATCTCCGTAGTCAAATATTACCTCGGTGCATTCTATGCAGCACGAAAGAGTGGAGTGGCCAAGAAACCATACAACCCGATTCTCGGAGAAACATTCAGATGTTCATTTAATTCGTTTTGTTTTTATTGGCCATTGCTTGCTCGTTTCTTTTCTATCTGACCGTAACTTTAAAAAAATGCAAATTTTATCGATTGCTGCCAGGTATTAGCTTAGGACGTGGGAAAGTTGAATTTATTCGACGAATTTATGCTGCACTTCTGTCGTCTATGATATTCATATGACGTCACAAGGCATTGAATTTTCAGACCTTTTTTAGAGGAGTCACCCATTTTTTTAGCTTAAGGGGGGGGGGGGTGGCTAGGGCGAGGAACTGTGCCAGGAAAGCCGTGGTAAAGGAGAAGAAAAAAATTTTTGCTCATGGGCGGAAATTTGAGTGCATTTTACTGCTTACGGCGAAATTTACTGCGGAATTTCAGTGCACTTTACTCTGAAGGCATACGTAGTGAGATGTTCTAGCACCGCGCCATCTTCCTTACCTCCGAAATTGTGGACTTCCCTTATTGTTATTTACCTGTTTTTAAGATCTTAGGGCAGACGGCTACTCAAAAGCAGCAGTGCATACTTGAACAGAGTGATATCCTTCGCAGCCTCCACTTAATTCTGCATTAGTAAGGGAGTTTTGCTGGAAACGATGACGTTTTGTTGGTGGAAGCCGTTGAATTGCCACACAGTCAGTTTGTCAAAGTGTATTGCATTTCGCGAACACTTTCTGATGCACCAGAGCTAGTTCTTTAAGACGCTTACGAATATGGGTGACATTAGTAAGATTACTGTCTCGTTATGGGAATTGCTTACTGTCATGTACAGTAATGAACGAACGTATAAATCGATGAGATAGCAAAATTGATCGTTCATTCAAACTTTCTGTTGGTAAAGTTTGCTTGATTGAGCCGTTTGTTCAACGGGAGAGAGTAAGATAAGTGGAGGAATTTACGAAGCATTGTTGATGCTGTTCACTATTAGCGATTGCGATATCGTTACTGAAGTCCCAGCATAATAAGCGGAAGCAGGCGAAACGGCTGGAAATTGTTTTTCAAAGTATTTTGGCTATTTGTTATTCCTCAAAGTTTCCCAGCAGCAAACTATCGGCTACTTGCAGCTTTGTTGGCTGACATAACATGAGTCACTTAGAAGGCAGTTTCATGAGAGGGAATTCCTCATTGATCCTGTTTTCATTTTGTGGGTAGGAAGAAATGATCTAATGTCCAATACTACCTTTTATGAGCTCATGCCTGCAATCATCATTATTACTGGCGGGGAAAGAACTTTTATATGACACCCAAGAAACTATGTTGCCTCTAGCATGAATGAGCATATTTGTTTGTCTTTGTGAGGAAGCGTAAATAGGTTGCAGGTCGATGGGATGTGCCTGGATTGCCGCATAGCGGGGAGAAGACCGTTCGTGGTCCGTTTCCGGGCTCGGATGTGAATCAATTAACGTTTATCGCGGAGCAGGTCAGTCATCATCCACCGATCTCAGCCTTTTATGCCGAGCTACCTTCAAAGAAGATCTCACTCAACGCGCACATCTGGACCAAATCATCATTTCTTGGACTTTCTATTGGTATGATTCGAATTGCATTCAAGAGCCTTATCAGTTTTATCAGTGGGAAGGTGCGATGCTTCTTAAATGTCACCAAATTCGCGTCTTTTTCTAGTGCCGTTGACATGTTGTGGAGTCAACGTTTTTTTCTTTCCCACCTTCGTTTGTATTAGGGCAGGTGTTGTTTTAGTGATGACCATCTTAGTTGGGCTGCTGAAATCATCAAGTTCAAGTTGTTCAATTCGAGTGCTGCAAAAAGGTCACAAACGTTTGCATTGTTTCACACAGTCATTGCTACTTACCGCTTTGAAAACTCTTGTTCTTCATTAAGCGAAGCAAACGAAAGATAGAAGAAATGAAGGAAAAGAAATACGTTAACGCCAACGTGTTTCAAGTTGTTTTCTCTTGATTCGCATAAAGCAATTTCCTTTGCACATTTGCTTCCTTCGAACCGATGTGATTAATTACCAAGGAAATAACGGAACGATCCAGTGTATAACTGCACTTGAAAGAGCGCATGTTGAGTTGCTGTGATATAGCATTGCATATGCATGTACGCTAATTGTCACAGTTCTATTATACAACGAGTTTTAAAGATGTGTCCATCAATATTAGTTAGCTTTATCAAATATATCTGCATTTAGAGTTTTTAATTACAGTTTTCTGATCGTCGTAGGGGAAATTTGGGAAGAAAGGAGTGGGGCTTCTAGTGTTTGAGTGCGTCGTTGTGTAGAATCGAAGATTTCCCAGGTGTGGCAAATATTGGCTGGGCTACTGTGAAGTTGCATGAGTTCGATGAAGAGTATACAGTCACGTTCCCGAGTGGTTACGGCAGATCGATAATGAGTACACCATGGGTGGAGCTCGGCGGAAAGGTTTCTCATGTTTCTTTAATATTTTAAGCAGGACGAAGCGTGAAGCTTTATGGAGCTGCAGATGCTGCTATCTTTTAGAAGACCTTGTGTTCTTTTTTATGCATCTCTTATCGTTTTGACGATGGTTACAAGGTGTATAGAATTCTCATCTGTGTTCATTTGGAAGCATTTATTCTGTAGATACTTCAAAAAATCGGTTCCCACAGTTTTTCCCGTTGCTGAGAAGATGAGAATACGTTGAATGAAGTGAAAAATCTGCGAACAAGAGGCGAATGAAGTGTTCGAAGGTCGCGTTGAATATATAACTTATTAGTTAAGATATTCACATTGATTTGCAATGGGATTAGCAAGCATTGCAGTTCTTTTTCATAGTGCATTCACTCACATTATTTATCGATGCTGTTAAGGTGACAGTGAGTTGTCCGAAGACGGGATATTGTGCGGATGTCGAATTCCTAACGAAACCGTTCTTTGGGGGCAAGCCGCATCGCATAAATGCTAACGTTTACCGAGTCGGCTTCAAGAAGCCAATCCTAAACATAAAAGGTGAATGGAATGGCGTTATGATTGCAAAACCGTTGACCGGCGACGAATTCGTCTTCATTGATGTAAAACAGAAAACCGAAAGCAAAAAGGTTGTGCTTCTTTGTCATTTCCCAGAACCTCGCATCTCCCTGTCGTTCCATTTGAAGTGATTGTTCATGAGGCTCTTAGATATGCCAGAAATGTGCCAAAATGCGTGGGAAATATGAGGCGTGCTCCTAGTGTAAGTCTTTCGATAGGGTTTTTGCGTACAATTAGCTGACCAGACGAACGTCACTCCGAGATCTGCATAATTTTGTTATTTGCGGTTTTCTTGTTTTTACTTTTGGTATTCGAGGGTGAAGAGTAGCGTTTTTTTTTCGAAAAGAATAAGAATTCTTCCGAAAACGCTTTTTTCGCTACCATGGTAGCGTCTGGTGCTGATTAGGTAATAGTGCCTTGCTAANTTTTGCGTACAATTAGCTGACCAGACGAACGTCACTCCGAGATCTGCATAATTTTGTTATTTGCGGTTTTCTTGCTTTTACTTTTGGTATTCGAGGGTGAAGAGTAGCGTTTTTTTTTCGAAAAGAATAAGAATTCTTCCGAAAACGCTTTTTTCGCTACCATGGTAGCGTCTGGTGCTGATTAGGTAATAGTGCCTTGCTAATGAGTATAGCTAATGTGCATAAAAAGAGTTGCATTTCACCAGAAATTTTGAGTCGATTTGATTTCATTGGGAGATGATATTGCCGTAAGGAAAGTTCAAGTAACAGACGGACTCAGGTCACGCTTGTTTAGGTTTGAAAATTTCTAGGAGTGCGTCGCTGTAATGGAACAAGGTCAGCGTGAATCGCGGCGATTGTGGAGGCATGTAACGGTGGGTCTGAAGAGGAATCGCATAACTGTAGCAACAACTGCGAAGCGGTGGATTGAACAACGACAAAGGGACGAAGCTAGACAGCGGCAGGTTTGTTGGCGAGCTTTTGCTTCCTTTTTTTGTCGGATGGTTGTTTTTTCTTCTTGATAAGGATTTAGCGAGGGTGATAAGAGTGCTGCAGGCATTGCAGTGGTGTGTCAGATAGTTTATTGCAATCGGCTTATGTCAGTCTTGTTGAGGGACGATCTGATTTGTGCTCATGTGGTGACTAGGTGATGTTTTTTCATAGACGGAAGGCTGGTTTGGTTTTTGCTAATTGAACTTGATATCTATGCAAAAAATGAAATCAATTATGGTTGTTCGTTGTATTTTCTGGTGAGCATCGTGAGACGCTGGTTAAAGAAACCTCTTGAAATTTTGGGTGTCTTCAACTAAACATTTTCTGTGTGCTTCAACCGAGGCCGTCATTTGTGGGGACCACCATGCTACTTGCATCGGGACTGATTTCATCCATTTTTAATTAGGGAATTAGGATGAGAGGAGAGTGCATTACTGAGAAACGAGCATGCCGCAGAAATGATCTTATTTCCTTTCTATGTCAGCGTCGATTAAGGGGACATTGCCTGTTTATGCCACAGTGAGCTTTCGTTATTCCACTTCGTTTGGGTCGTACAATATGCGAGACATTTTGTGCATTAATGGAGGTCTGTATAGATTCTCTCAAATTGACGAGAGATGAATGTGTGATTTTAGATTCGGATTGAAGAGGTAGTGAAAATCAAGCGGATTGCGTTATGAACGCCAATTTTCGGATGGCTGGAAAGAAAGTAAACGAAAAAGCATTTAAATAAGCAGTTTGAGGTGATTGGAAGATCATAATTTGAAGTATCAGCGAAGTCGATAGCATCATCATCGAAATATCAGTAGATTTACGAAAGTATTATACAGGAATAAACCTGTAGACTGTTTTGTTTGAATTTTGTGTTTTCAATGATGGTATCCGAATCTGCATATTATTTTGAGCAGAAAACATTGTGTAAAATATAGGAACATTGTATTTGCTCTCTGCGCACATAACGAACTTTATGTGCGTTGGAACAGTTTTGGTGAAAATGAAGAGAGTGATCAAACTAGCTGTTATGATGTTTGATCTGTGCGTCGCTGAGTTGTTTCCTTTGCTGTTTGCCCCTTGCAAATTTGCCGTAGCTCAAGGCTCACTGTTTCTTAGAGTAGTTTGTCGCATACTAATTAATTGATTCGCAAATGATAAGCTTCAACGACCTGTTGATCAGTCGAAAAAGGCTGCTTGGTTCGCATTTTCGGACAAATTTTTGTATCGACGTTGTTTCGCAGTGAAACATGGCAATATACATGAAAGCGATGGTGCTTGATTTAATTGACCACGAGGTGTTATGGCAAATGGCCATAATGGCCATAAGATATTAACTCTTATACAGTTTTTGCTATAGGGTATTCATATGTAACTATAACGATTTTCAAAGTGCGCAGAGATCATCTCATCCATGCTTAACAGGAAACTACTGCATGTTTTCTCGGCATATTTCGATGCGTTATTTGATTGCTTTGTGAAACACACCGAAAAGATGAATGAGAGAGGAGTGCATGGCGATGTATTTTATGAGGCGGAATTGTTGCAGGAGCAAGGAATTGTCTACGAACCGATATTGTTCGTTGCTAAAGGCGATGATTGGCTCTACAAGGACCCGTTAATTAATTAGTATTTCTTTGTAAATAAATTAATGAAAGAGGCGTTTCTCTTTCAATTATCTGCATCGTTATGTTTATATACTCATGGCGAAATTTATTGTGGGGGAATATCGTTTCGATGATTATTTGCTATTTGTTGTGTTCGACGTTAATGATTACTTTCTTCGGCTCTTATGCATTGAATTTTATTTTAGTTTAGAAATATACTGAGAGAAAACACTTTGTTGGGAGATATCGTTATAGTTTTTTATGAGCGGAGATATAAATTGCGTTTGATGGAAGATTTCAAGCAGAAATTATTAACGACAAAGAAATCTTGAAATTGATAGCAAAGTGAAAAGAGACACATTGAGAATGGGGTTGTGGAAAAATAGATATCAAAAGTTTTGTGCGGAAGGTAGTAAGGACTTTTTGAAAATGTCAAGGTGCCATTTGATCGTAATGAAAATTGTTCTGTTCGTTTGCTGTTTACTCTCTCGACTTTTTGTTTCTTTATTTTCTAGCTATTGCTTTTTTTTATTGCTAAAATTTTATTGTCGTCATTTAAAGGCCTATATTCAGGGAGGGAGGGGGGGGGGGGAGGGGGCATTTACAGTTGTTATCGCTCTAAAACGCTCTATTATTTCTGGGTTTATTCTCTGTGCGGTTCTTTTTTTAATGGGCAGCTCAGATGAAGCGAAACATGTGTCCTCGTCTTTTTAATGTTATCGATGTTTCGCATAAATGAATGGCGTTTTTTTATCTTTTCCTTATTTTCACTCATCTTTTTATGTATATCACAACAATGTTACCTCTGCTTATGTTTATATTGAAGCGCATTCGCCAGATGAGCGTTCATCCTTTGATATTCGCTTGAAATATTTCTTCGTTTTTTTTTTTACGAAAAAAAAAATGTTCGATTATGAGGGATTAGATGTGTTCAGCGCATAAAAATTTTGTTTCACAATAGATGAACGGAATCTGTGCAAAAAAAAGAGCGCTCACTTGGTTGTGTGCCATTTTTTCAGGATGAATCATTTTTTTGCGTTCTGCAAAAATTTGCTAGTCGTTGATCTGAATTTGCTGGACAGTGAAGCTATGCCAGGACTATTCTAGAAACATTCCAGCAAGCCAATCGCATCAGAAGCATAAGCATACCCCAGAAACATTCCCGAAAGGCTTCTTCAGATGGCTGCAGACAGGTTTGCAATTGTCGTCTCGATTCGCAAGGTTTCCTTTCCGAGGATAGTTTCTGATGGTTAGGATTTGTGTTTTATGAAATCAATGCAATGAGGAAACACAAATGCTAGAGGTGGGCTATAAAGAAGAACGAAACATTAGGATCTTCACAATTGAGATCAACCTTTAAACGTGAGAGGTAGTGGGGGGTCCGCATTTACTGCTCGTAATCAACTTCAAACCGCATATAGTGCATGTTATAAAACTTTTTATTAAGCAGANGGGGGGGGGGGGCGATGTTGCTATTGAGATCAACCTTTAAACGTCAGAGGTAGTGGGAGGTCCGCATTTACTGCTCGTAATCAACTTCAAACCGCATATAGTGCATGTTATAAAACTTTTTATTAAGCAGACGACGACGTCTTTCAGGGCTTATAGAACGATGTGATGCTGGCACTATGGCGATGTGGGTGTTTATTTCTATTGAAAAGTCACTAGAGTATTGTATGAGTGGTGAGAATATCGAGATTTGTTGCATTAAAGCTTTGAGATGGCTGTCTGTCTATGTTGGCGTGTCTCATAAGCGACATTTTCCGATCAATGCTAAGCGATTGTTTTTGTGCTGTAATCGCATGCCGCGTGCCTATTCATTTTGGCTGCTGCTGAGGGATAGCCGGATTTCTAGAAACGAAACATTGAATTGTTTTTTATCGCATTCATCTTTGGTCTGTATTTTTTGGAATTCGTGTTTAATATTCATTTGTTGAATTTATTGGGTTTTGGTTATTTAGCGAAGTGGATAAAAAGCGTTCTCGACCTAGCCCTAAATTTGATTGGCTTGAATTTAACCTCCTTTCCGAGAAAAATCCTCACTTCGGTGGTCCTTCCGGCAAATTTCGAAACTTTGGCGTATTTTATTTATTTTTTTTTCCGGCTGCAGCGATGTTTTTTGGTTGCACTGAGGTTGCAGCGGCATTCCACATATTCCTTATGCAATAGCAGTCAGCGGTTTAAGGTCGTTTGCACTGAAGCGTGAAACGTGTTAAATATTGTGGTGCACAGACTGTTGTTTAATTCGCACTGAAATATCATTTGATCATGAGATTGCCTAGAGACGTTCGCGTTCATAGAGGCGTGACATTTTGGCATTATACATAGGCGGAGAGGGTTATGATCGTGCTTCAGGATTCGATGCACAAGGGTACGTCAGCTTGCATAAGTAGGGATCGTCAATGCGCCTGTCTCAGTCGTTTTTGTTCCGTATATGTCCAGCTGTCGATTAGATTGAATACTGGTTGCGGCTTACAAGCTACGGGAAGCGTCATGCTTGTTACTTATTGTGTTCTTGTCTTGCGTTTCACAGGTGAATGTTATGTTTGTTTATCATTTTGTGGGAGATTACTCAGGCGGAACAGCTCTATGAATGTAGAAGGAAAGGCGCTGGTTGACTTCACGACGAAGATTAGTTATTTTTTCCAAAAAAAAAAAAAGTCCCGCTTAACTGCTAGAATATTTCTTTGGAAGCGTTTATGCTTACTAATGCAACATCCAGTTCCCTTGTTTAATAAGTATAGCGCCAACACTTTCGAGGCTTTATTGGCGGTTTTTTTCTCATCTCTGAAACGGAAGTCATATTGGGGTGTTGTTGCATTTCATACGCCAAAAAAAAAAAAGATGTTCGGGTGATGTGTTTATCGTTTGAATAGCTGTTGTGAAGGGGGGATATTTGATAGGATGTATTTCGTCGTGCTTATTGCATGCGGCATCATTCATTGTCGTTATTTTCTTGCAAATATTTTCAACTCTAAAGTATTTTATTTTTGAGCATATTTGCTATCTTCGCAAATTGAATCTCTTTTTTTTTTTTTTTGTTCTCATTGATCGGTTTCCGCTTCATCCGATAATTTATTCATTAATGAAGTGTTTTTAAATGAAATAATCAATGCTTATTTGCATTTCTTCAGAATATAATTTGCTTGATGGGAAAGTAACTGAAGAGAGCAGAATGATATTCTAATACGGTTATTGAGGTGTTTTTTTTTTCTGTTGTCTCGGAAGGACAAATTGCTGTTTATTGTTGTGCGTCGCTTGCTGTGATAAACGTTTCCAATATTTCCCATAAACGTGTTTATTTACGTTTCCATAAGCCTTCAACTGGCTCACGCAACTCTATCTTCATATATATATATATATATAGATACGTATTTACAGGGCGTTGATTCGCAACTTTCTTTTATTTAGCCTATCTGATATGCAGATGTTATTTCTTGAAGGGATTGGATGTTTTTCCTGTGGTCTTCTTTTAGCAGATTCGTTGTCTTTTCTGAGATGGGCGTGTAATGGGCTAACGAAAGCCATAATCAATCGCAAATTTGAAGCATTGCACTCTTTGGGGATAGTTTTTTATGCATTGCAGAGATTTGCTAGAATCAAATTAGCAGAGCAACATCGAAATTTTCTCTTAAAAAGACAGAATCGCTTATTTTGTGCTGAAACTTCGTGATTAGAAACTTTGATAAGTGGATTACAGCGTGCGGAAGCAGAGGATATTGAAATATAATCGGAGGTAGGCAGCGTTTTTTTTTTTTTTTTTTTTTTGAGCACAACTGCAAGTTATCTTCTAGGAGTCTAACGTTTATTTTTATTAGCATTGACGTCGTTCCGTATTGCTGCAACTAAGTTGTGATGTTACATCGGGCATAGCGTGATGTTTACTTATGAAATGCGCTATTGATGTTCGCAAAGTTTTTACACATAACTGAGAGGAGGATAGAATTTTTATGGGTATTTGTTGATGGCGACATTTCCCATATGATTTGCTGCTTTGAGATGATTGCTGAATAATTAGATGATACCACTTTTTCGTTATTTCCCCATACTTTATTTGGTTGCGCAATGGACTATTAATAAATTTACTTTACATTTGCGTCTTTTATTATGCAGGCGCACAAACAAACTGCGGAAGTGATCAATTGAGGTGAACGAATTACGTGCACAAGTAGCAGCTGAAATGCTTTGGCAGTTATTGTGCTGTATCGGATTGGAATTTAATGGGAGTGTAGATATTGAGCTAGTGGTACAACAATGCTGAGGAATCATTGCACACAAGGGATTTTGGTGGACGTAACAGATGCTGAGCAAATGACGTTTGATTTTATGTGTGCATATATACTTGCATGTCGTAGCATAAGCTGATCGCAGCGCTTGGAATGTGCATCTTCTTTTGCGCTGTCGGTAATGATAGACTCAGCGAGAGGGAACTGTGTATTTGAGGGATGTGTTCGCGGACAAAATTGTTCACAGTGTCCAGACGGCAGCTGGGTGTGCACACGGTTGTATTGGATAGCTGTGTATTTGTTTGGGTGGGAGAACGGCGCCGGATTGATGCACTTGGATTCGCACACGCAGCAAGAGGTGCCACTTTATTAGAGAGCGCTTCAGGGCTTCCTATCGACACGTTGACCTGTGGGATCGGCAGACTGTTCCCTCAGAAACAGGTATTCGGTTATCCTTTGCACGCCTATTGCTACTACAAAACAGAGGGCATTCGGTTAGAAGGGACATACGATGGTTGTAAGTAGAGAGGAATCTACTCGTGGATGAAATCAGCAACCAGCATTAGGGCGTTGTTTAGTAAGGTTGTTGTCGACATTCAGTCACTTATATTTTAGCCATTTTATGGCTTAATTGCTGCTAACGAAGAGCTGAAGAAACATTTCACGACACATTTTGTTGTTAAAGAAGAGTCATGGAGTTTTGGTTTTTAGTTGTTTGTGCTCTATGACATCTTCAAAACGCTTCTATCAACCCAAAATGAGGGTACGATGCTGCGGATGAGAAATGATGCAAGTGACAAGCAACGATGTGTTCTTGTAGTTTTCCTCACTTTCCTTAGCAACGAAAAGGGAAGAGTAAAGGGCAACACGTCGTCATTACTCGAGCTCTCTCATGTTTGTATGTAGTTGTGATATGGATCCAATGAGATCCTGCATAGACTACACGAAGAATTTTTTGCTCTGTTTATCCCTTCGATTGCATAATTCCTGGGTTTTTTTGTGTACCGCCGGTGTCAAATTATAACTGTCCAGAATATTTGATTGGTCCTGGATAGAAATACTACTTGATATCACATCTTCAGGAGTACACTTTATGTCGATAATATAACAGAAGACGAAGACTGTTGATGGCGCTTTCTTATTTTATATGGAACTAGCGCTGAATAAATGCGTTAGTTTAAGGTGTTTTTCTCGACCGATCTCAGCACCGACGATGTGGACTTTTGGGCGGATATATTCAAGTGTATCGCAGATGAGGTGCGATCAAATTCAAATTTCTATGGTGCCTCAGTGAATGCTTCGACATAATCCAGTTAGAATCTTTTCACATGAATGCGGGTCCCTCGTTATTGTCGTTCTGCTCGAATGACGGTGTAGTGGGCTTTTGTTACACTAGTTGAAATTGTTTACCTCTCGTCGACGATATTGGCTGTAACCTCATTTGGGTTTTTCTTCAGCACAAATAGTTAGGGTAATTTCTACAAATTAGGCTTCAGTAGCAGTTGTTTCAGGTTTCTATTCATCGGTCCCATTTGTTGTTTTTCTGTCACATTTGAGAGGAAGCAAGTAGATTGTGTTTGCAATGCTATTATAGACGTTGAGATTTTAAGAGAACTGATTGAAGAATTCAGCTGCCAAAAATTAGATGCGAAGCTTGTTCAACGCAGTTCTTTTACTAGTAGGCACATTCAGCGATGTTTCTCTTCAGAATGATTTTACTCGTCGTCGTTGTGGTCATTTCGTTGATTCCCCTTTTCCTGATGTTGTCGCTGTTGTTATACCATAAGAAGTGCGCCTATGCATTGATTTCCACTGCAGTTTAATCTTGAGCTGTTACAAGTGTATTGACATCGAGTAGGTTCTCCGAGAATTAAGCTTTTACTCAATGCAAAAGTTGAAATTTAGTTTGAAGAGAGGAAAATTGAAAAATTCAGTGTGTATGAAGAGATATTCGAGAAAAGTTTCTTGCAATGGAAGTGTTCTTTTTTGAGGTGCTCTCTCTTAGCGCAAACTTCAATTCTATCAGGTAAACCCTCAGCGAATGAAAAATATTTAGGGCAAATTTTTCTTTTATAAGCATTTTTCAAGGATGAGTTGTGGTTAAATAATGGAAAATCTCTTCATTTTCTAAATCTCCAGTTCGATTGTTTGCCTTTCTCTGAGTCAGAGATCGAATTCAGTCGTTATGAAGTGTAACTGTCCATATCTGACATTATATTGTGGCAGGTTATTCGAATCAGCCTCCTTTAGCCAAGTCATTGTTGTGGAGGTTTGCTTCAAATTGCATAATGCTATTTATTCCCATTTATTTATATTCAGTCGTCTTCGTTAGCGGAAGTTTTTTTTCCGTGATTTTGCACCTCACTTTATGCTTTATTAGTTGAGTGTTTTTTATTTTGTTTACGATAGCTTCAGGATGTAGTATGATGAAATGACGGTCGTAAAATAAATGCCTTGACAAGGTTGTGGTGCAGTTTGGATTTTATTTGCGTTCGAGACGCATCTCTTCTCGTAATATTTTTGCAACTTTTTAATCATTTATAAAGTACTGAAGTAAACAAAATCGGATAGTGTTATTAGTATGTTAGGTGCACGTTTTCATCCTTTCATTCCTTGAATAATGAGTGTTCTGCTGTGCTATTGTTTTTTTCATTTCCACTATGTTTCTCCTTAAACAAATCTTTCAAAGAAGGTTGCGGACCTCTTCTTCTAGTTGGATAGTTGTGAGAGTGTGGTTATTTACGATAAAACTTTAGAAGTTGTTGTGAATGATGTGACTTGCAGAGGCTACTGTGTTGGGGCTAGGAGAGTGGTAGTTATAAGAAATGGCGTCAACATGCCAAGAAATATAAGCAGAGTTGTTTAGTTGAATTTCCTGAGGTCATTTAAAGATTTTTTTGAACAGCTTATCATTCAATAGGTTCGTAGCACGTGGCTCGATATTTATATCGTTGAACGGTATCGCAGGTTTATGCCTAGTAATTGTAATTATGCTCTTTTAACAGTCATGAAATGAATTATTTCTAGCTGTATAAGTAAACGATGCTGAGACGAACGCTTGGTCAATATGAGGTAATCGGCCTTCGCGTATGGCGACGTTTCCTGAGTGATGTCAAGGTGAAGAAGCATAAGCTGAACAAAGAGGAGGTGATGAAGAAAAAAACGCCCAAAGGTAAATTGGACGATCCAGTAGATTTGGAGAAGCCCTACGAGGACCCGTACTTGCCGCGACATCCTGGAGGAGTCAATCCGATAACCGGTGAGATTGGCGGTCCGGCCGGACCCGAGCCTACGAGGTACGGCGATTGGGAACGTAAAGGACGTGTTTCGGACTTTTAGAAAGTTTATCCGCTTGCTGTATGTTTATTCATCACTCTAGTTTATCCAGTTTGCTTATTGTTGGATACAACGATGGCCGATAAAGGTTGATGTCGTATGTGGAAGGTTTGTCATGCTTTAAAAACAAGAGTAGATTCAGGTTGCATTACTCTGTTTGCTGATATTGAATCTGCTGTCATTCCTATGATTTGATCACCAACTACGAGAAGCCCCAACGGGTGTTCGATGGGATATCCACAAGCTAGATCTGTTAGCCATTCAAAGAGCTCTGGATGAAACTTGTTGTCCGCTTTAGTATTTGTCGTTGAGGTACCATACAAGTCGTACTACAGTTGCGCACTTATACAAATCTACAATGAGCGTGATTTGGAAACCATGCGGAATCACTATATCGCTGCGGATTGCATACCTTACTATTATTTGTGGACCTCCTGCACTCTTCACGGAAATCTAGGGCACGAAGGACGACAAGAATCGAAATCAAGTAGGGGGCAGGCTCCGGGTTTGAAATTAGCGAACAGGGAAAGAGGGAAAATCTCTCACCACATATTTTGGACACCGCGATATCTTGATGGCAAAAACGTGACAGCTCACCTCTATCAGCACTTCCTGTGAGTAGGGATACAGAGGTACAAAGGTACAAAGGCAGCTGTAATTTCATCGATTCCCTTATCGATGCAGCTGAATAGTTGCCTCGCTCACTTCGTAACACTCGACTTTACAACACTGTCGTTAAAAACATTCTCATTTGTTCGGACCGGCAAAGTTGGTTCGCCTTCGAAAATTCTCGCAATGGTCGTGATCGATATTGTGCCAAAGCTCAAACTTGGCTAATTAATCCTTTGTTGATTGTTAATAGAAGCAATGAGTAACTTGACGCGTACAGAGACACGAGAGTATAATGCATAGTAATAATAAACAACGNGGGTCTCAGTTTTGGTTGCTGAACCTGGCTGTATTTTTATACATAAGAGTCATTCTGGTTGTGTTGGGCAAAGGGAACAGTCCCCCAGTATACGCCAAGGGGCCTATTCCACGATAACAAACATAAATATTAACGACGCAAGACAATGGCAAAAATTAAAATAAATGTGTGAGGCAGTCGAAACATTGGAATAAATGCGCCTCTAAGCGCAATCCAATACAACATATATGAGTAATGAACCGTTAGAGGCTCTATTCTGCCAATCGAGAGCAGTTTTGTCAGCTATCGTGATGCCCTTTAAATGGCGTATTTATGATGCTAAAGAGGTTCCCATCTTCGCCTTTCTTGTAAAACCTTAATCTTTCCAATGACTATAGCAGTACCAATCCTCTTACACACACTGTTTTATTTATCAAACCCTACGCGATGCTAATATATTCAACATTCTTTTTATGCCAATGCGAATAGCCTTTAAAGGAAGTGAATCACACTTTGCACTTCCTGTTTTCATAATCAGCATAGATTCATATAGTACTTGTTATATTTAATTTTTTATTATAGAATTCTTAGTGCATTGAATATCGCTTCATCCGCCACCTTATTCTTTTTTCTTCTTTTTTTTTTCGACAGCCGCGACAAACGATGAAGCAGCCATTTACGGTCTTCTTCTACAATTTCACCTATCATTCGAAGTTTCAGACACCTGAAAACGCGATTTCATTCGTTTTTTTTTTTAAAGCTTACCTGCCAGGTTTCTCGTTAAGATTGCGCTGGCATATGTCGAGGAATTTATTTTCCCATTCATCGACGCAATCTTCACACCGGAAACTGAAAACATTTGCTTAACTGTAACAATCAAACATGTTGGACATGAGCAAGCATAATAACCGAGCTGCAACATGTGCCTTCCGACTTCGGCAACGACAAGTTTTGAACGAAACATTTTCGCAATGGTTCACGGAGCGGTATTTCGACGTACTTATTAAGTAGCCGTACCCATGTGATGGTGCGGTTGTTTAAGTGTGTTTATTGTTTAGGTAGGGGTATTGGCTGTCGACAAGTGGTGATGCAGATTTTTGGCGTGTTGAAATGAAGGATGTGGGGTTGTTGATCGGGACAGCTCCAAACCCTCTCATTGCAGCTCTAGATGGACATCAAATTGGAGGTCGTGACATTGGTGAATCCACCTGATGTGGTGTAGGTGTGTTGTGGTGCAAATAACTGCATATGAAGGCTCGACATTGATAAAAAAATTTTTTGTTGTTCCTGTACGTGTCCACGATTCGATTCTTGTTGCAGTTGTTTGCGAGCTGTGTCTTCGGTTTTGATTTGCAGTCTCCGCAACGGTGACCGCTCTTAATCATTGGTGAGTGCGTGAATTAGACATCTAGAATCGACTAATATAGCGGGCGTCATGTATCTAAGTCTCGAGCTTCAATTACGGTCGACGTACAAATATTGCTACGTCTGAATCGAATCGATTTGTGACGTACACAGCAGGATTCAGTCTGTGAAAATAAGCAGATGGTTGCGCTTTGTTGCGGTCTTGCGACCTGCTAGAACTCAATGTGAACAAGTGGAGAGGATTGTTCGCGATCTGATATGAAACCTCACAATTTTGAACTTTCTTGCAAGATTGTTTGCAAGCAACGTTTCGATATTTCTGTTTTTTTAATTGCACGCTAATTCGTTGGAAGTGAATTCGTGCCAAACTTATCCAGATGCATTTTTGAGGAGATCTGTGTTTGCGCTTGGTTCAGCTGCTGTCAAATGATGAATGCTGCTTGGAAGCCCCTACATCCTGACGAGGACAAATTCGTTACCACTGCACTATCCATAGTGAAGAAGGCTGGAGCGGTAAGAGGTTCTCTGGTGTTTATTTGCCATTTTCAACAGATTCTTGCTCATTGAAGCGCACTAGACGGACAGATGGTGAGAAAAGTTACAGAAAGGTTGTTTTCTTCTGGCAGAAGCAAGCATTTCGTACACAATTGTTGCCCATTAGACCGGCGCAGATGTTTTTTGTCTCTGACGTATGAATAAGAATGCGAAGTTTCAAATGTATGCGCGAATGCTGAGTTTTCTTCGAGTCAAGGAGTGAATCTGCGTTGTTTATGTATCTTCGCTTGCAAATGCTGGTGTCAACCTGACCTTTGGAGAAGCCTTTGTAGTTTCCTTAAACGTCGGCGGAGGAAATTAGGTTTCTTGACCCTCTGTGCTATGAGTGACACTGGGAAACGTTAGATTAGGCGAGTCCTTCTCCGCTTCAGTTTTGGAGATGTGTTATGTTGCAAAGTTATTGTGTGGAATATGTCCTTTAAAGTATTTAGTGAACTCTTTCATAAGCAGTTGTCCATTTAAATTCCTTCAAGTTTTACAGGATTCCTTGGATGTTTTATCCCTATGATATTGCTGTCCTTGTTTTCAAAGGGTGGCGAGCACTATACTCATTTCTGTTAATAGCTTTGCTGCACATCTCATTGATATCTTTCTATGATATGCTAGCTTGGTGAGTAAGTGAACGGGTTGTGCGTAAACAAGGGTTCTGTGCTGATTGCAAAGGACAATCGACGAAAGGCGTTCATATAAGAGGGGCAGAGGCTTGGCTCGCTTGGCAAGCTGCAGTCCTCCGAACTGCTGTATCGCTTACTGCATGGAGTATTCGCCTTCATCCGACTTATCGCTTATCCCCTCCCATCCTCAATTTCACTCTCGCTTAACGAAAACTAGAGCTGTGATGATTTGCACTAGTCCCTTCTTAGAAAAGTAAATGAGATATATTTCATGGAGCCTATGGAAACTTCTGCGTCAATGTGCTTGTCGGAACTCACTTTAAGTAAACTTTTACTAGAAGAAATGAGGGCACTGATCCATCACAGCATCGGCCAGCCATTGCTTCACTAAAGTACTAGGCGAATGGGAATAGATTCCAACGAAGAAGGTTACAGTCGGCGTTCGTCATAAAATGTCATAAAATGATGCTACTTCCACCTTCCGCACTGAGGCCGCTTAACGGAAATGTTGAATACTTAGTGGATTTTGCGTGCTTTTTGAAAAAAAAAAAGATTCAAGGAGGATGTTATTTTTGGAAGCGGTTAGGAGAATGGAGACGATTACTTGGCTATCAAATGTTATATGGAATGCTGGTTTCCACGCCGCTTCTCCTTCACTTGTGTTCATTTTCCTCATTCCTTCGTAACCCCATCAATTTTGCGTTAAATAAGGCGTAGATTTACTTTCACATTTATTTCCATAATCTTCAATGATCATTAGAGGCTACATTTGAAGTAAAAAATTGCAGCATGCTGAATGCGCCAAGCTGTTTTTTTTTCAATTCAAAGTCAACTAATTTAGGGTAAATTCAGGTGGTACGTGCTGCTTTCGAACAACCGTCGTGCGACGTTCAGACGAAGGCGTCAAACACGGATCTTGTCACCGAAACCGACCAGGCTGTTGAAAAACTCCTCATCCAAGGTCTTAAAGGCGCCTTCCCCGATCACAAGTACGGTTTTTACTGGTTTATTGCAGTTAGGTGTGTGTTGTCTCCAAATTATGTGATTTTCACGCGTTAAACTGGGTGGTGGTAACAATAGATAGAGTTAATTCCGTTTGGTCACCTTGCAGATCCATTCGTCCTGCGTCAGCGACCCATTGTGCATTAACGGTGATGATGCGGTTAGGCGACTAAATTGTATTGATTGTGATCGTTCGTGAATGAAATTGCTTTTATTGAGTGTGCGATATTTGAGAAATTGCGTCCGTAATGTTTTTGTCAAGCTTGTGATTATCGGTTTGGTTCAGTCTTATAGCACACGTCTGTTTCCGGTTTGGTTCCAAATTATATTTTATTGGGAATGTTAAGTCGCACTTCAAAGCGCATTATCGTAATTTTTTATGTGCCAAAGCGAATAAGAAAAAATCGATTGGAAAATGTGATCACTTTTAGAGATTGATAGAAATTCACAGCAATAACAGCAGTGAATAAAGAAATTTGAGGAAAAACTTTGGAAAGGGGAGACAGGAAGGGAAGGCAGAAAGAGGTCGGCTAAGGTTTTTTTTGAGGATCAGAGTGTTGAAAATTCCTAGCTGAATTGTGGCTGATATAAAAGAACAAACACGAAATGAAATATGCTGATGAGGGCCTCTCTCGAAGCTCGTAGATCTAGCAAGTCAGGGATCGGCTTAGCTTCTCCATGTAAATTTCGGCACCTAACCCTGCAATTTCTTCTCTTTTCCGTTGTACTGATTTTGCAGTTATCAAGACGAACGTAAATGATGTGATTTGATTCACTCAAGCATCCATTATTCGATATTCTATATAGCGTTAGAATTGTTCAAAGGAGGTTTCGTCTTTTAATGTGTTTAGAATTGGGCTGAGGTGGGGGGGCATTGGTGATTAAACCAGTTTGCGAGCGAACATAAATTAGCTAACGTCGACTTCAATACAAGACTTTCTATTTCTACGTCTCAATAAGATTCACCTCTGCTGGAACTACCTGAGCTTCGTATTAGTGACATTGAATGATTTTTAGAGAGTCATATGAAAGTCGTTGCCAGATTTGCACGTTTAGCCACCATATGCAAAGCGAATGTTCATGTTGAGCTTCAGCTTATAACAGACTAAAGGTAGGGCCAGGGATTTTTTGGTTTTTTAAAAAGGCGGAAGTCAGTCGTTGATCATGGTCCCGTTCTGTCTGCTGCTCTAAGCGTCCGCACTCATTCCTCTCTCCGGGTCGATTTCTGTAATCTATGACAATGGTGAAATATATGTGGGAAAAATTCCTCTGACTGAAGGGTAGCCAAATTTTTCGACTCACTCATAAATTCAGTCCATTTCTTTACTATTCTGTCTGCAGCTCATGGATCATTTCCGCTCGTATTTTCGCCGAGAGGGAACTATTTTTCCGCACTCTCTAGAAGTGTTCTTACTCGCTTACGGGTTCGTTGAATTCGACGGTATATGTGGCTGTTATCGTGTGTCTATATACCTACTACGCAAGCTTTAACTTGTAGCACTCTTAAGAGAAAGGGTTGCAACGATGCATTCGAATTTAGTGCATTTGCTAATTTATTTGGTAAGCACTTACTCGGTAAATGTTGTAAGAGCTTCTTTACACATTCTGGGAGTGGAGATGATAATTTTAGATTTATCGGGGAAGAATCAGTGGCTGGAGGGCAGAAGATCGAATACACGGATGCGCCGACGTGGATTATCGATCCGATCGATGGAACGACGAACTTTGTTCATCGGTAGAAAGGCGCTTTGAAGAACTGATTTGGTTGTTATTTTATGGGTGGTATTCGTGGAGAACATAAATGTTTGTTTTCGAAGGGGAGTTTACGTAAAGAAATTTGAGGCTATTTTAGCCTCAGTGACCTATTATGATCCCCTTGTGTTATTTTTTTTCATTTATGCCTACCTCTTGCAGAGTAGTAATATTTTACTTATATTCATCACAACCGAATGTAATTTCTAGTAACTATTGGTGGACTTACGGCAGTTATATAAATGTTCTTGTGTTGGAGGAATATGCAGAGGATATTTCTGTAGTGCCCATCATTTTATTTCCACATTGCAGAGAATATAATTATTTCGTGCAGTGTAGTAGTTTAGGCACTGCATCTGTGTTTTTACGTTACTGACGCAATGTGTTATCGATAGGTCTTAATGCATGGTTGTGTTATGATGGTGGTGGTGACAAAGTACTCTATTAAAATCCCTCTCTCATCACTGTTCATAGTCGTTCTATCGCCTTCTTTCCCGTTTTTTTATTTCTTAGTTTGCGAATTTATTATTTATATCTTTTTGACATTTATTTATTTATTTATTTTTGCCTTTAAAATTGCTAATCTGATGTCAGTGATGTCGGTGAGGAAAGAGTGCTAATGCTTCTGATATTTAGCATACCGATGATAGCGATATGTGTGGGATTGGCGGTGAAGAAGCAGTTACGTGCTGGCATCGTGTATAATCCGATCACGAGAGAGCTCTTCCAAGCGCAGACAGGAAAAGGAGCGTTCAAGAACGGATTCCCCATCCATGTTTCTTCCACTAAAGGTATTTCTTTGCTTTTTTTTTTCACCCCTCGTTGTGGTTTCTCATATTTCCATAGAATTTATGAGAGGAAAGCGTAGAGAAAATTATCTGAGATGCACATTGAGGTCTGAAAATGTTAAGTTTCAAGAGTGGAGCGGGAATTTAAGTTCAACTATAGGAGCAAGAAGTGAAGACGAGCACGTTTTCTTCCTCACCAATTGATGGCCTTCGTTTTGCTATTGTGTAAGGCACACAATGCGTTATGTTATCCTAGCGGTCGTGTTGCGTTTAATTTGCAGCATAGTTTTTGCCAATATTATGCATGAAATTTTATGCAACGGCATGATATTCTCGACGTGCATTTCTGCAAAATTTACAGCAATGAGATTTGGCACATACCATTCTCTGTTTCTATGCAGCGCTTCGAAAACACTATCCAGAATCGCAACATCCACGAAGCATAGCATAATAGACGAGGCTGACGGGCGCTGGCAACGGCAATGCTGTTGCCTTCCGTTCTGGTAGCGTAGATAGACTTGATTTTGTATTTTTATTTTTTTTTTGCGTTCTATATTTTTGCTGTAGTCAGACTGTACGCTCGCTTTGAGTTTGTTCTGAAGGATTATAAAATAGTGCTGTCAACAACACTATCACAGCATTTCTTCATCCCGATCGATATTGGAGTCCAGTCCTGGAGTTGTTGCTAATTTGGGTCGGCGATATTTGCAGCAGAAACAAGCGGTGCGTTCAACACGTTAGGGGAATGCTTCTGGGCTGCCAACATCAAAGTGGAAGTGAAGCTGGAGCGCTGATACTTGTTACTTAGCTCCGATACTAATCTGTGCGTTGAGAACGTAGGTACCGATGAAGGTGACAACTGAAAAGCTGAGTGCAATCGAGCGGATCTTCATGTTGTGAATTGTCGGAGATGCATGGAGCGACCTGAAGACCAACGTCAAGATGTACATCGAGGTGAAAGAGCACGCGCAGAGATCTCTTCGCATGAGAAGCGAACTAATTAACTTGTAATTAACTTAACTGAATATGAGGGAGGAGTTGATTGATCTAGTAAGATACCGCCGGAGTCAACCCTCTAGTCGACACGATTTAGTCGCGTTGTGCTAAAAGCGATGCACGCCCACAGCTACAGAAGCAGCACAACATGGTGCAATGCGATCGCTAGGCGTTGTCGATATGCTCTCCAATGATCATGAACATGAATCGCCAGCGATGGGTGTAGCGCTGAACGGAGTGATAGTTATTGGATAGCTGGAGCAATCATCAGTATCCTCAGGGGATGGGAAATCAAATGAGGAAGAAAGATGGATTGAGGTGTAAAATCAGAGAATGAAAGCAGCAACAAAGCGACATCTCCATGCATCTTAGAATTTGAATTTGTTGCATAATTGAGTTGTGGTGTAATATTTCTCTGCTCCACTTTTCATGCCCGATTCGTCACCCTCCATATGCGTAGTTTTGCATCTTTGGTGCATTTCCTGTTCTAGTAATAATCAGACTAGGTTGTTTAATCGTGAAAATCGAGAATGAAGTTGCGTGAAGGGAATCAGTGTTGCACTTTCGCGACGTAACGCCATTTCTGTTCCAATTTTTTCTAGCTTCTCACCAATGCGAAAAATGTCATGACGGGAATATTCTGTTGATGCTTGTCCAGTGTTTGGTCGCCTTTAAAATTTTCTTCTCAAGCCTTTTCTGCTTGCAGAATAGCACATTACTGTTTTTGTTGACTCCATATTTTTGTGCATTTCATTATCTGTGGCACGTAATCTTTATGCCTATCCTCGCTTCCTCCTTTCCATATCCACCAAGCAAATAGGGGAATGCGAAAACGCTGCAACGAGAGGGAGGAATGGCGATGAGGGTTAGTTTGGAGTGTACTGAATAGGTAAATTGTTTATCTGCAGCAGTGAACCGAAGTTTGATCTGTCAGTCACTTGGTATCCATAATCTGGTGACGTTTGGTGACAAGTGGATGAACATTGCGTTGGAGAATCACCGACGTCAGTGCGTCGCCGGCGTTAGAGGGTTGGTTCTTTGCACTGAGCTTGATTACGTGATAGGATTATGCAATGGTACTGAAATTTGCCTGGAAGAATTTAAAAATTTTAAAAGTCTAACCCCGGCGCGCAGGGTCTGCCTAAAATGCTGAGATCTCAACAGATCCACCTATCTCGTTCTTCTGATCATTTGTTCGTCGTCTGTTTCGTTAGTTTTTTGCCTTTCGTTCCATCTGTTTCTTACGATTTTCACCTACCTCCACTGTTCCCATCTTTGACTGAGGTTGTCCTGATGGTTTATTCAGTGAAAGGCTGCTCCACTCCAACTTTTTTTAAAGCACTGCGCAGCACCGATTTGCATGATAATCTTTAAGCACTGTAAGTCGCATTTTGCTACAACGAATGTATACACGAGGAAGCATTCTACGAATATAAGGAGTGAGCGATGACAAGCATCAAGAGGGGGCCGAGTCTGCCACAATCAATTTGTTGTTCTCAATCTCTAATCGCGTGGACTGATTTGATGCAGAATGTTTGCTGTTTAAAATAATCAGGGTGGAAGTGTTAGGTTGGGATGACGACGATCGGCAGATTCACTCTCATCCACCCATCTCGTCGATCGCATTTAGAACTCAGAATTGGAGTCCATCTAAATAGTGGAAGTGAAAAACCGTCAGAGTTGATGGCATAAAAGCAGTTTGAGTTAGGGATGGCTCCCTGATCGGCCGAACCTCAAGGCTTATCTCAGCTAGAGGCTTCGAGAACTGCAAGACGACTTTTGCCGTCTTCTTTCCCATTATTTGGTGTATCTATTATCCCGGCTTTTTTGCGGTGTATTCCTTTTCGTCCTCATTGAGTTCATTTCCTTCTGCTTTGTTCTTCTTTCAATAATGTTTTCAGTGAGAAACTTACATACAAGGGCATTTGGCAAAGAGAGCGAGAGAGAGAAAGACGAACTTTACCTGCAGATTGCAGTCGGCTACGAAAGATCGTTCCAGCGCAATAAAAGTATACAGTTGCTTGTTTTTGATGGGTATTTTGAAGTTCCGTCGAGCGTGCCGCTGAAAATAATATTGTTGATAGGTGAGGGAGCGTAGTTGCTATCACATGAATTTAAGCGCAAGCACGTAAATACATCCTTATTCTGGTGTGAATCGCTTTGGTGAGGTGTACGGGTGCTAGTGCGAATGCACTTGGAGCGTGTGCATAGCTTTTGTGATGATGAAAGTAACGGTGGTGTGCGTTGTGCGATCGGTAGAACACAAAGTGAAGAGGGAGGAAAGGGTAGTTCAAAGGTTGCTTTGATGAATTTGCATGGGTTCTTTTTCACAGCTAGTTGGATACGCCTCTTCGCCCGTGATGCAAAATTTTACTTATTGATTTTCGTTTTAGGTGATTTTAAACACGTTCACTAATTTTTAGTACGCCACAGTAAATTCGCTCCCATAGGCTTGCGAGCTAATATATGATTGTATCGTCGTACTCGTCAAAATGCGGTTGCGCGTCGCTTTCAGCCGATTAAAAATTCCACTGCGCTTACCGATCGCGAGATCGCTTCGTCAGATAAAGTTTTCCTTTTACCTTAGCATCTATTTCTCCATCTTTTAGAACGTATTGCAAGCGTTCAGTATCGAATGCTTTATTTTGCTCGCGCTTCATCGTTTCTTCCGAAAGATTTTAGCGTATTTGATTGCACNCTTCATCGTTTCTTCCGAAAGATTTTTTAGCGTATTTGATTGCATGAAAAGTGTAGACTGATGTGAGCTTTCTTTTGAATGAACACTTCAACTAGTAATTTGTTTTTTTCCAAAAGTTGTTAACATTTCAAGTTGGAAGTTTTATTTATATGTTCATAGGCTCTTTTATAATTGATCATTTTAAATGCAACACGCACAAGCAAACCATGCAAGTANACACGCAGAAGCAAACCATGCAAGTATTTGCAAATCAAAGTGCATATGGATAGCCGCCGCATTCCATAGCATCTTCTAGGTGTAAATTTCATTAGGCGACGGCTGTATCTGCTCCTTTCTCACTCTTTAGTTATGCCATCATTAAGTGCAAGTTCCTGCTAAGGGAAAGGAGCCATTCGCATGGAGACTTTGTTTTTGATTCATCCAGTTAACCACCTTTATTTGCATGTACTTCTTAGTTTTACCCACGCAAAATTGTTGCAGTCAATGTGGTTAGTGTTGCATTTGAGTAGTTTTGTTTCTCCACTTTGGTTTCTGCCCTTTGTCGTCTCAGTGGGTCTGTATACGATCCTCTATAATTTCTGTACGCTGCCTTCGTTTTTGATATGATTTTCTTTACGAAAGTTTCTTCAGAGAGAGATGAGATAGGTGGTAAATAGATGGGAGGGCGGAGAGGAGGAAGGGAGATGAGGCGAGTTGGCTTTCGAATAAGTGCCTTTAGTGAAACAAAGCGACTTCAGCGGTGGGCAATTCGGTGTTGATTCTGCAATTGGGTGCCGACCGCAGTGAGAGCCTCGTGAATTCCTTCATCAACAATTATAAAAACGCAATGGTTACCAAGGACGCCAGGGGGTACGCTTTAATTTTCTTCAACTAAAATGTTCTTAATATCATGTGGGGAAGTAATTCCGCAGCGAGTAATTAAAACACCTTTTTGGGCGTAATCATACGTTTCCGTCGTTAATTGTCACGTTTGTTGTTCCACTGCTGTTCTTTTTTCCATTTACAAACACTGCACTAACGTGTTTCCGGTGACGCGAAGTTTAGACTTTTTAAGTGGGATCGACATTTACCATCAAGAGTTAATGGTTTATTCCACATCCAAGCTGGATAAATGTAAAGAAATGTCACTTCTCCATACAGCCAAGAATCATGCAGCTCGTCTATATGTGCCAGAGCTCTTCGGACGCAATATGTGCAGGAATGATACAGCCTAAACGCTATTGAACCAGCGCATAAATTTGTGACTGTTGAAACGTTCTATGTAGTTTTTGTCGTTCTTTTCTGTGAAACTGCTTCATATTTCTGATTCCATTCATATGAAAACATCCGTCGCCATAGCATCACCTCAGTACGACTGCCTTTCGCCAGCTCTACATTATAAAAAGGGTTCAAAAGTGACCTCGGACGTGTCATTTCAGAAAAGCGTCGCGTGTTAGACAAAGTAGTCCCACAATTTGCCGGTGTTGAGGTCATAGGAACGGTTGAGTCTTTCATTATCAGCGGCTGTCTTCAATGTTGGTTTCCCACAGACGTGTTTCGGAGCAACCACTGCAGACCATAAAGGTGTGAGGAAACATTTTTTGGACATACTTCACAGAGAAATGCCCACTAATGGGATATCTGAACGTTGACTGCATGTTCCTTCTCAGGCATCGTTCGTTCGGTTCGGCAGCAATCAATATGGTTTATGTGGCACAAGGGTCGACCGACGCCTACGTCGAATACGGCATTCACTCGTGGGACGTAGCCGCTGCGGCAGTGATTGTTAGCGAGGCTGGTGGTGTAATCTTGGATCCATCCGGTTTGTTCGGCAGTTTTTCATCAATATCACCTCTCACCCGTCATGTCATAAAATTTTCCTCGAGTTTACACGTTTAACTGTGCGCACATGGTTTATTCACGTGTGGCATAGGTCGAACATGTTCGCATGCACAATTGCTTATAGATATATGATTCCAAGTGGCGGGTGGGAATCATTTACAGAACTGAAGTTTACTTTCCTCTGATTGGACATCCCATCCAGTTTTTCGAGGTGGGGGGGGGGGGGGGGAGTTGCCTACAGGACCTAAAATATTCGAAAACGAACGCAGAAGAGAGTTGAACGAGCGTTTAATAATGAACTACTGCCTTCTCCCTAATTTTACAGTGAGTATCACTTTAGTTGCATTGCAACCTAACTCCATTCGAGCCGTCCATCTGCCACTTTTTTTTGGACAACGTCAATAATTAAAACGGGTGCTGCCAAAGAGTGGATGTGAGCGGAAACGAAAAGTTCATGTCACAACTCCTGTATTAAAGTACGATGCGGTTTATTGCCATAATATATGCGAATAAAAAATGCATAACGTTTATAGTATTTAGCTGAGACGCCTTCAATGAGGGATGATGCGAATTTTCAGGCAAAGAGTTTGACGTAATGGGTCGACGTGTGTTGTGTGCGTCAACGAATGAACTCGCTAAAGAGCTTTCTGGCATGCTAACTCATGTCGATTATGAACGGGAAGTATGAGCGGCATCCTTCGCTTGTACTTTCCTTCCGGAAATGCAATCAATAGTTGCGGAAATGTTTCTTCTTTCCTTTTTAGTTTCTATCGCAGATTTTTATCGCAATTTTTGTTGTCATGAATCCGCGTTCAATTTAAGTTTAATTTAATATAAACGATAATCAAAAAGAGTTTAATTCATTTAAAGGATCGGAAAGGATAGGAATCGATAGCTGCTGCTGTTGAGTTATCGTTTTCAAGATTTCATTACAAGAAATTTACTCTTTTTCATGCAGCTCGATTCCTGTAAAGAAGGTCTTTTTGGTAACGAGGGTTTTTTTTTTTTTTTGCGCTCGGCTGGTAAATGTGTATACATGCTGCTTTTACCTTCTCAAAAACGAACTTCTGTGAGGGCTTCGACTGTAATCTGGATGTTGTGCAGCTGAGTTTTGCGTTTAGTTTAGAATGCCACACGAAATTTCCATTTCGATTGTTTCGTTGAACAATTTCAGTTTCATTTATTAAACGATGCAGTTTGAATGTTTGATGTGGGATGTGCATGGAATATGTTGACTCTCCAGAAGATGGCAGAAATGGAAAGAGAACAGCGGGTTGAACGAGGTTATGTTAACGATTGATGATGTTTTATTAAAGCATTTTCTGGAGGGTGCATGCATGGCGATGAGAGAAGCGTTTCTAGGGGTTTGTACGCTGAAGGGTTTTGTGGTTTCAGAGTTGGAGGAAAAAGCCTCATGTACAATATTGAACAGATGGCATGTGTGGTTGCTTTTCGGCCATCCAATTCAGTAGTGCCCTTTCCACGAATTTATTTGCTCGTTGTTAACAAGAAAGTGCATTAGCTGACGGGGAGATGGGTGAATGGAGGCACGCAGTTTGGTCTGCTATCATTCAGGTTCCGCGTTTCTTACTTGTGGTAGGGTAAGCATTTAGATGTTAGGCGTCGTACATCGCTTTAACGAGCCTCAGGTTTGTGATGTCAGCTTGTTTTTTCTGTTTGCTTTAGTCCCTCTCTTCCCCTTTCTCTAATTTCCGTCAGCTTGTTTCACTCAGCGGATGTGACGCCCACTATCCTTTTCGACGCTTTTTTTCTCGGTCTCAGTCTTCATTTTCGTATTTCCGTATAATTCATTCTTTCAGAGCTTACCGGCTATCTGAAAATAATGGTGGTCATTTATGCATGTTTGTCATGTGCATTGCAGAAGCATATTAAGTTGCAGGAGTGTTTAGTACGGAAACTGAATGCACTATTCTTTCACTTTTGAATCTTTGGAATTGCACTGCCAAGCGCAGCTAACTATGAAGATGGTGGAGGAAGAGGATGGTTCGTTGTCAGTGATACGGAGATTAAATGGCTGGAACTGAGGGATCAACCTGGTGTAGAAATGTGGTTAAGTTTTATAGTGACTGCCGAAAAGGATTCATGTTATTACGGCACTTTTCACTTCTCTATGAAGCTTGACGCAGTTCTCCTTTAAAGCAGGAAAAACCATTCGATTTTGATGAAGGTGAAAAACTGCCGAAAGTTATTTGTGGAGAGCGTGTATGATTGGTTGTTCTCGTCACTTCTATTTCGCGATTCCTCTATCTCATGTGTGAACCCTCCTTCATACCTCTCTGTTGAAGCCAGCATCATTCCGCCATCCAAGCTGTCTATGCTTTGCTGAATAACACGATCTCCGAGAGTGTGAGATGGACAAGCAAGTGTTTTCGAACGGTGTATTGAGAACCAAGTTGGCTTACGCGTTGATGACTGAATACGGCTTCTCATATTCTTGTGTGCTGTCATTTGCTAAGGCTCTAAATATGGGTGCGAGAGTTTATCGCTGTGTACGTTGATGGCCATACATTGTCTCTTAAATATTTAGATGAATAAAAGTTGTTTCCGTCAAGCCAAGATATATTTGTTCTATTGTTTTGGCTCTACAGTTTCCATGTCGTATCAGTTCGACTTCTCTCTGTTTTGTATGGAGTGGCATTGTGATATGTTTGCAATTGCTATATATGGTCGTTGCAGAGAAGTAATTGAAAATGTTTTTCATTCGAGCGTAAAGAGTCGTATACGTCATACACAGTGCATAATGAGGTGTATTGCCTTGTTTGGTGGAAGTAAACGTGTAGTCATTTTACCGTAGAAGAAACTCAGCAAAGAACTGAGAAAATCCGAGCAGACCAGCTAGAGGGGGGAAAGGGGGGAGGTGGTGAGCAGAATTCTGATGGATCTGCTGTTGAAACAAATTTCTCAAAAAAGAGTCCTAATAAGAAAGAGCTTTATGTTTGCTGCATATGCGAAACATTCCGTCCATTTAAGCTTTTTGTGGTGCAAGTTTGTTCTGTTTGTCAGACATGGCTTCGGATGGAAGAAGATACAGAAACTACTGGTTTTCCCAGGTTTTTAAGTCTATTTTATTGTGGTAGACAGCTCCTTTCCAGAATTTCAGTTGGATACAAAAATTTCAGAGTGTGAGTGCGAGTCGTTTTTTAGGCAATTTTCTAGCATAAAGAATAGTGCGTTGAAGCGGGAGGTTTGATATAAGATAGGGAAGTTTCCGCGGCGGGGGATTTGCAGTTGAATTTGTTCGAAGAGGCGAAGTTGTTGAGCAGTAGTTTTATTCAAGATTTCACGGTAGTTAGCAACAGAAATTCTTCACGTAGATCGGTCTTTCCGTCGCACTTTTACGTAAGCTGCTAGTCATCCTTCAGATTGAACAGACTAGAGCCACTTTGTTGGCTTTACTTCTTGTGATCCATTGGCGCCAAAAGGGCCACTGTTAGAAAATCGAAGTTTTGGTCCACTACATTTCACACACGCACTTGCCAGCCCTAAAATGTTCTATTTTATGGCAGTAGACATTTTCCTTTAAACGACTAAGATGCGATCAGGATTTTCCTGGTACGCGTTTCCTGAGCTGCTGATTCGGTTCATTTCCAACAAACCGCATATTTTCATTTTGTAAGCAATCTAGGTGGGATTTTTGTATTTGCCAGATTGAGGCAGACGATGTAAGGAATGGTCTATTCCGTAAATGTGATAGCTAGGCGCTAAATTTTGGAATTTTCAGACAGTGGTGCGCGTAGGGCACACGATGTAAAATTCGGGATTTGTTTCAGCATTTTGGTGAATTTGTCCAGCTTTTTGTTAAAAAGACTTTCGATCGGCACAAGTGGAGGGGCTCTCGAAGTCGAATTTTTTTGATACATAAGAGGTGAGTGATTTTTAGTGTCCGGCAAGCTTCCAAACATTCATCAATGAACTTTGCAACGAACAGACCGCTTTTAAACGTGTGAATTTTTGCTCAGAAGTGACAGCTTCGTTTTTATGATTGCCGTTGTTAGTGTTATGCGTGCAAACTGCAAGGAGTGTGAACGATTGAGCGTAGATGGGCAGTCATCATTCCATTAAAAGATGCTAATTTTTTAATTTATCAGGCCAGTTCAAATTTTCTATCACCAGTACGCTTCGCTGGGATGTGAAAGTGTAGTTCCTGATAAGGGTGTGTTATCTAAGTTCTCCTGTGATTAAAAAGTTTCTATTTAAGTGTATAGCAGAAGTACTGTCCTAGTTGTGACCACCCACGAAGTACATTGGATGTCGAAAGCGGCGCAGTGGTTAAAGCGCTAGATGGGTGTTTATACGGTTGGGGTTCGATTTCTTCAAGGAGTCGTCTGGTCCGTAAGCTATTACAGCGGAAGGGCTTTGTCGTCATCTTATGCACCTGCAGTATGTCGTGCGTTACTTTGAGTTCTAGGGCTGGAGTGTCGCACCTTTCATTCCTTGCCGTGCATAGTACCACTGCTACCTTTGCAGTATGATTGCAGTAGAAACGGATGCGTGGGAGGGAGAATTCGAACGGCAAAGGTTTTGGTGACAGGTAACACTGCCATGACTTTTACGCCGTCACAAATACGCCTAGTTCCTAACTGTGAATTTATGGCTAAAGCGCTCAGGGCCTAAGCTACTTTTAACGCTGCACTTAGGAAGTTCGGTTACTGACTTCGTGACTCGCTAGGCGTTGCGTGCAGAACTTAACCTACCGAATCATTCATTATCCTTTACGTGTCAGCTTCAGTAAGTGTACTGCCTTCATGTATTCTTTGCTGCATCACTGTGCTCTTGAGTGTACTGAAAAAAAATGGACCAGCGCAACACTCGTCTGGTGCTGTAATTGCAGGATGGCTTGCCTTGATGAATGTTTTGGCAAAATTTGTTTGAGGGAATTGGGTTCGTTGTAAGGGTCTATTATGTGGGCTTTTGTCGACGCTGCGAGNTGTGGGCTTTTGTCGACGCTGTGAGGGGGACGGGTAGCGGGTGTCGATATGGGTGGTTTGTAGAACCACAGATCTATGAAGGACTGCTAGCGTGAAAATTGGTTAACGATCGATGCTTGCAAGTAATGTGCAATGAGGGACAAGCGATTAGTTTGCAACTGATCGTAATTCATTAACGCATCTTATATTTCCTTCAACCGTTCGGCGTGCAACATTCCGGTTGTACCATCTATACTGTGTAATGCATTTCCATGTGGATTATCCATGTAATGTGCTTTCATTGTTTTCGAGAAGCAATGCGCCGTAACGAATTTCAGTTGGCTAGATAGTTCATAAATGTGCCGATTGAGATGCTGTTGAAAGTATTTTAGTTGAATCAGTGTCATTGTCTTTCAGCTACACGCACATCCAATGAATCAAGAGGTGCAGGCAATCGCGAAAGAGGTGTTTTTTTTTTGTTTTTTCGTTGTTTTTTTTTTTTGTGACAGAATGATGACATGGCGTTTATAACCGAGCAAGAGGTGAATTCAATCGTTTTGCAGTTGTGCATTTTCAGTGGCGGTTTAGGTGTCCATTTCTGCAGGTAGATTCATTTTCTGAATTGCTTCATTTCGAAATATGATTTCTCGATGATAGGTCGGTTGTTGGCTCGCATAAAACTAGCAGTGAGTGTCGTTGTCGATGAGTTGCGCTTGCCGGATATATGAGGTTGCTTTGTTGATTAGACAGTTTATTTGACCCCGGGTCACCCGTCCGATTCATAATACGTACCGAGTTATCACTGAGAAAGAAGAGGTTAAATATTGTGAGTGCACGTTTTGAATGGGCCTGTTGCAGGGATGTATTAGAACGAATAGCTAAGAATTCGTTGGTTACCACTGCAGTGGGTCAACCGATAGTTATGATGAGACATTAGGATGATGTCCTATTTGGCGATTTAGGTGTTTTTTTTTATAAGGATGGTGTAAAGTGGTGATATTGACAGGCGTTGGATATGATAATTGGTAAT
The DNA here is from genome assembly GCA_022844705.1 of Toxascaris leonina. Classification (NCBI taxonomy): domain Eukaryota; kingdom Metazoa; phylum Nematoda; class Chromadorea; order Rhabditida; family Ascarididae; genus Toxascaris; species Toxascaris leonina. Next base: position 29,304 of record JAARMF010000633.1, on the reverse strand, counting down.
AATGCTTACCAACATTTAATGACTAATCAGTGGAGTCAACAAGCGGTTGAGACGATCACCACCAATCTTGTCAAGCTGAACAAACCCTACAAATACATTGGTAGGTGTGCTTTTATTACTGTTAGTTATTGTGTTTGTTGCTGTTGTTATCGCTGAATGTTGTATAGAGCTGCTTGTAACTGGGCAGAAGGAAGCTTGAACTGGAGCTTAACCTAATGGTAAAAGTTGTTTGATTCATACTGCTATATGAATTATGTATAGTGGTCTATCAAATTCCTGGGAACAGTGTGAATGATATGATTATTGACGCATTAAAGGCAGATGGACACAGTGGCCAGATTGCTTTGAAATGACCTGTTCATAGGATTTAAGTTTGGCTTATCATGCTTAACCAGATTCATGCTAATATCTTTGCATACTTTATATCTTCACTGTTTTTGCTCATTTATTGCATCGCAAGCTGAAAACCGCGTCCATCAAAAGTCCTATACATGCCTTTGAATAGAAATAAATAATGAACGATTGATGACCATTTCGGATGGTGGAAAAGGCAATTTTTTGCAAGTTTTCTAAATTCCATGTTTTTTTTCCACCAATAAGCGGACATCTTTCGTACGGTGTTGTTAGCTAGCTGAGCTTCCCATTGCCTTACTGCATGGCATCATGCCTGTAATTTTTGTCGGTTTATCATGTCTCGTTTTAGCATGCAGTATATTGTTGCAGCAGGATACAGGTAGGGACATAGTGGAAAAAAGGAGTGATAAGAGGGTACTTGTTAAAGGTCAAATGTGGAGACTCAGCACTGGTTGAAGAGCGAATGCAAGAGTATTTGTTATGGGCGTTGCAAAGGCTGCCGAAGCACTATTGAAGACGAAGAGGTTCAAAGCAAGATAGTGCACCTTAAACACCATTTCAGCATCAATCCACATTACGTTGTAAAAGAGATAACTTCAGGGAAGAACAAAGTTGCTCACTGCAATGGTTATTGCGTACAAAAATATGTCGTAGTCTTTGCTGGCTGTGAAATCTTTTCTTTGGTTATGATCGAACGCGATAATCGCTCTTCTTCCAGAAACATAACGGATGAGTCTCTTTGGCATGGATCAGTCGAAGTTCCTCAGAGGAAGTTTTTTGAGAAGAGTTGAGTTTTAGTTTTGTATTGGCCTATCTGAACTTAGCTTTCTGTGGTTTTGCTGTGGCAGATCTTTGAACAAACTTGACAACATAAATCTAGATGGAGAAGGGCCAAGGAACTGATGTTTCGGTGGATTTCTAAAACAAATTTCAGTGACTTGCGTCATCATGCAAACGAATGCGGGTGCTGGGTTGAGTGTTTCTAGCACATGCTACTGGGACAAGACGACTGACCGTATGCTTTTATTTAATTCTTTTTTTAAAATTATATTGAGTCATTCATTTAGNNNACCCCCCCCCCCCCCCTCCCCCAAATCTCAAGAAGAAAGTCTCCGAAAGATTGCCATGCTGATTGTCATTCACTGGTAAATTTGCTTCCTTTTTTGTTAGTTGTATGATGTTTGACTTTAATGTGAGGTGCTCTGAGGTCTCTAGAAGGAGAAAGCTTAACATTTTGTTGAGATGCATCCGTTGTTGCATTTTGCAACCCAGCAGCGCTAAGTGCATCGCTAAAATATATAGGAAGTAATTTATTTCGCACTTGCAAACGGCACACATGCAATTTGCAACCATAATTGACACCAAATATGAGAGGATATTAAGAAATTGATTACCGGCCAGCGTTTTTCGTAACGTCTGTTTATGGAGAGGCAATATCCTTGTTCGGCCGCCCCCTCCTCCTCTCATCTTGCTTCCGGAAAAAATTCCAGACTGATGTGCAGAAACGTTGATCTTGTTTATACCTGCAGCGTTTTCTTCATTTCCGTTCAATGTCAAGGATTATTCGGATATTGCTTCCACTTCTTCCTTAATCCCATGAAGTTTAATATACTTCCGCCATCCGGGAACGCTGAGCACTTATCAACAGGTCTGCGGTTTCGAGAAATTTGTGTGGCGTGGTGAAAGGGAATTCTACGATGCGCGGAATATTCTAATTATAGTGTAGAAGGTGAATGTGAGAAGAAAGAGGTTTGAGGAGCAGTTGAAGTGCTGATTTGATTTTTAAGGCTTCACATCTCTTTTGTATTCTTTAAATGTGCAGTCATAACAGGAAATGATGTTGAGGTGAATGACTGTTATATGAGGTGCGATCGTGTTTAGAGTCGTTCACCGTGCGATGGGAGAACAAATCGGTGGTGACGATAGTCAATGTGTTCGCGGTCGCCATCTGAAAGATTAAGGACGAGTGCCGCTGTCGCTTCAAAGTTCTCCCTCTGCCCATCTCTCTCATATCTTATCCCTCTCTTTTCCTCTTCATCTCACTCTGTCTATCTCCTCCTCTCCGTCTCCGCCTCTTTTCCTTCCCGCCTTCATCTTTTCCTTTCTATCCCTTCCTCTGTACTCTGTCCTGAAATCTACTCTCTACGTCTTTTTTTTCGTTCTCTCCCTTCTCTTTCTCTCCATCTCTTGCCCCTATCTCTTCCTCTCCCTCTATCTCTTTCTTTCTGTCTGCTTCCCTGTCCCTATTCCCCTCCGTCTCGCCTCCTCTCTCAACCTGTTCAATGTAAATAGGTGCCAGCCTGTTTGTGGTTCAAGCCACAGTGCGGGTGTTGGCTGCACCTGTCTCTGAAACGTGTGTGTGTATCCTTTGATACGATCGGCTTCTTGCATCGTTTGCGCTCTCAATTAATCAGTGTGTTATTGTTAGTATTGGTCAGCACTATTTCAGTGAATAGTATTTTAAATGCTAGGTGTTTTGCCATATTTGTACTTTGTTGCGTATTCGCAGATTTTTATTTTCGTAAATGGGATGTTTTTGTTTACTTTCGGCTTCACTTCAATCGTAATTGATTATTGATGAGAATGGACGATTGTTCTTAAATGCTATTGAGGAAAGAATAGCTGGCTGCGAAATGTAAATACTTTATCCTAGTCTATAAGCTTCTCTCTCTCTCTCTCTCTCGTTCGTGTAAGCTTTTCTATCTCTTCCTCTCCTGCAGTGTATTTATATCCGTTCTAGGAACTAGCTAACGTTAGTAGCACCTTTCTCAGAATATAAATCCTCACATGGAACTCAAATTCCATTAAATAAAGTATAGAAGCTAGGCTGGAAAGATTGCTAGTAAATTTGAGGTCCAGTAATATGTTCGCAACGTAGAAGAGGAGGTTAACTTGAACTCTTGGGCTCACTGCCAAGTTCCCCTGATTGCGCCTTTATCTTCATTCGCTTTCGAATTTGCGTCTGTTTCGGAAATCTAAGACATCCGTTCTCCGTCGGATATGCATCCGTTACAGAAAACTGCGAACGTTGTAAGCCCGGGGCTTGTAAAGGAGAAAGTAATCTCATTCAGTGATTATTAACAGGAAATTTGCAGGATGGATTCATAAGTTCGCCATTCCTGCAGAGAGCGTTACTTGGTTTTTTTTTAGTTTTGGTTATTAAGAGCATTTTTGATGAGTGGACATCGTATGTATGCTTACCCAATCATTAGATTTTTACCCTGACGGGTTTCCTTCTCCGTTAGAAGCTTAGCTTATTGACCGGACAAGCATGTATATATAAAAAAAAAATGTTAGTTGCTCAAGCAGAAGCTTTTCTTCTTCTTGAGCAAATAATAACCAGCGTGAAGAACGGTCGCACACATACGGTTGCAAGAACCTCGTGTGGGAAATGAAAAACTTTTTGTGTGAAGCGAAATGGTTGCGTTGCGTTTCTTGCCGCTATTTGTGTGCCTTTCGTGTGCATTTCTATTGGCTTCAATGTCGCGGGTGTTGCACTTCCATGACTTTTTGTTCAAATTTCAGAAATATTAACTGCTGTATATCTGTAACGGGAAGGGGCGACACAATGTCACCAGCTATATTTAATTTTTGAAGGTTTTGCATGCGTCGAACGCGTCTATAGGTGCACCTATCCTGTGAATAACAGCCCAGTAAATTCGATGTTGTGATTGCAATGCAATAAGTGCTTAAGCAAACAGCCTCATTGGGTACATCTGTGAATTCAATCTTTTCGAATGCGTTTTTTGCTGGCTAGTTAGTGGTGAGTATCAAGTGGATATTACTGTGTAAGACTACGAGTATCATACATTCGATTACGTTAATAAGTAATCGCCACAACAGTTTTATTATAAAAAGCCCTGTTCGAGTTACATTTACTAACACTTGCAGCCGTTGTTGCCAGAAGTGATATTTTCCGGAAATATTGTTCTCTTGCAGCCTCGACTTTTGAAAGCTGATTGTACGTTTTGCTTTCGTGGCTTACAGGTTTCATCCGGTTTCTTCATGCTTTCCATCTGATGAAAATGTCTTTTTATAATCGACATAAAGCATATCGTTGCTGGACGCCTTTCGAGATATCCCTCTTTGGGACGAAAACGTTCTGAGACATCCGTAAATGCCTTCGAGCGATGTGGACCAGTGGGCATGGAGTGCTTCTGTGAATCGTTTGGAAAACAACACGTAAGAATCGAACAATGGAACGATCTGCCAGCCTTTCGTTTTAGAGAGCACATGTTTATATGCATATGTATATGTTTATGTTTCAACTGTGTTGTAGTGTTTCAGCGACAGTACGGCCGTTGCAACATTGTATATTCCGAGAGAAATTTGTGCTACATAAAGTATATTACCGATGGTGTTGTTGCACTTCTCAACGACTATGTCGGCATCACTTCCGATTACGGATTGTGTTTCCTCAAATATTCTTCGGTTTCAGGTGTGACTCGAATTCTGCTATTAAGCGGTGGTTTGGAGCCGCTAACAGCTTTTGGGTTTGTATTCGTTCACATTCACGCACTTCTGCAATCTCATTTATTTTGTTGCTGTTGTAGCACCCCTTCCTTTGCCACTTTCGTTTTGAGGACATTTTCCGTACACGAAGTGAGGGAGCTGTTGAGACAAGTTACCGGCATCATTTTTTGGATAAATGGACATGCATGGCAGAGGAGATGGTGCAGTACGAGTTTTTACGCATGTGCGTATCACGTGCGTAAAAGACCACCCAGTTAAAAAAATTACCTCTGAAAACCGAAGTTGCCGTTGAATGCGTGAGCATTCGAATTCAGTGGAGTCGTCTGGATGTATGTCTCGTACGGAAGGCGTTCTTTTACCGAATGGACTGGTTGTAAGGTACGTTTTCACGTTCAAATTCGAGCTGCAAACGTGGAACGAAGGTGAGCGCGTTGGCACCCAACAAGGCTGCTGGGTAGAACTGCTTAAAAGGCAGCTTTACTTTGACATGCTCAGTGCCATCGGAAGCAGATTTAGAAGGCACCTGCGGTGAGCATGAGGTCGTGGTTCGTCGAGCCTGTTAGGATCCAATATGCGATGTTTTGTTTTAACTAGAGTCCACAATGAGGTAGGCGATGTCCCCTGGACATCGGCAGTGCGAGGTCAGGTGGTCGTAGAATTACCGGTTATGACTAGCATTGCTTGTTACCGCTGCAGACTTAACTGCTTTAGAATGCCGGTTCCACTTGAAAGGAGGAAAAATTCAATGTTGATAAGGGGGTACTGACAAATCCTGTGACTGTGGCCCGTCATCCTCCATTAGAAATTTCTAAACCCATTTCTAATGAAGCATCGGGAAATCTGAAGTGCGGGAGGCTTTTGACCAATGCGATCGTTCGAATTCTTTCGAGTTCACACTCCACGTGTGCGTCTTATTATTTTTATCACTTGGGCGGCGCCGTGTCCTGCAGAAGCGCAAACGCGAGAACACATACCTGTGAAATGTTTTTAATGCATTTTGAAGAAGCGCATAGTAGTCAGCGATTCGGAAAGAATACTGATGTGGACAACGAGGGCGTTCTAAGCGGTGAAACATTTGCGATAAATTTATGTGAAAATCCAAGTGTACCATCTGGGAAGCGGAGTATGTCGTATTTGCTCCGAATAGGAATGGTGGCTCCGGTTATGGGTAGACGTCACCGTGATGTGATTTTGACCGCTAACGATGTTCCGGAGGGAATATATGAAGATGTTTGAGGACAAGATAGGGTTGCTGCGCACTTATACTCTTTCAGGTTGACTCCAGGCAATTCTATCTAAATTTAGGCAAACGCTGTCGATGATATGTGCAGTTTGCAAACCGTCGTTAATGAGCGGGGAACTGATTTTAAAATTGGGCGTGCAGAAAGTCTGAGCACCGGCTCGAATATATTAGCCGCCATGTTCAGTTCGCANATTACTAAAATTGTGAAAATTTTCGAGAATAAGAATTTCGAAATGATGCTATCAGACTTTCCGAGGGAAGCACGGTTGATCAGAATTTTAGAAACAAACGTAATTGGGCAAACATATCACCGCTGAGGCTGAGCACTTTTTCGCCCAACAGTCATACGCTTCTCGAAAAGTCGTGCTGATGTAGTGCCACCGGCTAAAGATAAGAGGCTTCGGGCATTGATTCAATAAACTCCACCGATGTTAGGCAAGCGTCTTCAGTTCGTGCCTGAAGTCGCTTAACTCTTCTGTCAACACTGTCACGGCAATGTTTTTAGCTCACGCTTCGTTTCGAAAAATCTAGTCCCCATTCATTACTGCTTCGAAATCTTAGTTTCTGAAAGCAAGATGAATTTTCATGTGGAGGATGAACCCTTCTACCGCAAACTGGAATTCCCCCACAACAATGGACACCCCGCTTTGTGCGGTTGGCTCAGTGGACATCGTTACGAAAGCGCATATCATATGAGCTCTCTTATTATTCCTTCTTGCTGGTTAAGTTGCGGCATTCGAAGAGATGTATATAAACTTATCCAGCCGAGACACTACCAGAAAGCAGTGTATTTGACTTCACACCAACAGAACAATGAAGAGCACAGATTAGGCGGTCAAAGTGACTTCGTCTCGCAATAACCTATATCGCGCAATGCTCAAATTGCTTAATATGTCATAAAAATTTCGAAACAAAATTTTCATGCACGAAAGGAAAGATGACACTCACAACAGTATACCAACATATCAGACGCCGCGACAACCCGCAATTGGGAATGGGGCTTTCGAAAACGTCACTATCAAAGGCGTACTCTTCCCGCATGTGCAAAATTAGACTGAGACCATTTTTCAGTGTGAGTAGCCTTAGAGCAGCTCAACTCAAGGTGGTCGATCAGAAATTTCATCAACAGCCACCAAACTCTTGGCGGTGTTCTAGGACTATTTGTCTCCAAAAAAGTTTTTTTAGAAAGGCTTCGTTCTTCAAAAATTGCCGATCTCAACGCTGATTGTCACATCCAAGGCACATAGGAAAACCTGCTTGAGGCAGCTTGGCCCCAGTTCCGCCATATGTTGGGAAACGTCGCTAAGCCAGCTTGAAAAACTGATTCATGGTCACCGTCGAGTTGAAGCTTACTACGTTCATAGTACTGTCAAATCGCTTGGTCCCCTTTTGAACTAGTCTGGGAGCGCAGCTCGGCGGCGATCTCAATGGTGGACACTCCATTTTTAGAAAGCGCCGAAAAACACTTTCTATATACGTCCCTTCACAGCAGCACACAGAGTTTCGAAGGCAGCGTATATATGCAGCATCATAGTCGTCTGAATACCTTAACGAGGAAACTGATTCTCGGAAAAGTCACAAAAAACAATCGCTCACATACTGAGAAACGGCAGATACAAACTGGGAAGAGAACTGAAAATTTTTTTTAGCCGGTTCTTGGTTTTTGCTGAAAATTTGACCAAGTACCTAACCCTTTTCCCAGCCGACTCCCTCCTCTTCTGCCGCTAGCTCGTACCCTCCGCAAATCCACGCACACATTGGAAAAAAAAATATTGGCGTAAAGAGCAACCAAAAAAACTGGCAGGAAATTGGCAAGTTATAGGAAGAACGGCGGCTTAAAAGGCCTCTCAAAGCCACCAAACTTACGCGCAAGTTTTTAATTTGAGAAGAACCATGAGGAACAGCAGTGTGCAGAAAGCTGGAGCGCGTAGATCTTCGTAGAAAAATATGCCCGATTTTAAGAAAAAAAGATGACGAGGAGCAGGAAGCGGAGTAGGAATTGCCCAACGCTTCTAACAGCTACGCGAGCACTCCATGACAGACTGTCTAGATGTGCATTCGTTTTAGGTGAAGGAGAAAAATAACTTTGCAAATAAAACAATTCCAAAATTTGCATTGACTTCCTGTACGCGACGCTAATTATCTTACAACATTCACGCTGGCTCGATCACTTCTGCATTGAGTCGATAACGCCGTTCCTCCACCAATTTCATATGAAGGAATCAAAAAGGCAAGGCGTGCATAAAAACAAATATGAGCTCTCGTTCGTTGTCAGTCATCGGTAACAAAATGCGAAAAATGTTGAGCAGCTAGAGATACCTTACAATGTAACAGTACGAGTTGAAGAGTGTTTGTTGAACATATAAAACAATCGCCCAATGGGATCGTATATTGAATAAGCATTGTTCAATTGTTTGAAAGTCAACTTGTCGAGCATGTGACGGATACCTTAGTGCGTAGAGTTGATAGTTGCGAGACAACAACAGCTCATCTTTAACTGCTGACGAGTTGTTTCAAACATCTCCGATGAGAAATTGCCCTTTCCCCGGTGGCAACGAGTATTGCCTCTAATTTAGAACGCTGGTATTATCGCAAGCAATTTCGACTATAAATGCCACATAACGTCAGTTTTTCACGAATTGTTTTCCTGTCCAAAAAGTACTAAAATACCTATGCGAGATTTATTATACCCCTCCTATCACACATATATTATGACGTCATAAGCATTGTTGGTTGCCTTTTGCGATATGATGCTGCTATTTTCTTGGTGGAGACCATATGCAAGAAATCTTTTTCTTATACTCCGGTACGGATTTTTGAATAAACTCTTATGAACAGGAATATGAACGCATCGAATTTACAATACAGTAATAGAACAACAGATAAAGAGAATCGAGTCCCAACCAGGCTCTCACATAAGGCAAAAAAAAAAATAGTGAATAAGGCGAAGCAACGCTTTAACGATTGCTACAAAGCTTACCCGTTATGCGTTGCGACTCCAAAGAACTTGTATTAGGGGTCTCGCTCATTCATTTTCAAAATACTTCCTTATAAGTGGGGGCAAATTGTTTCCCATTGGGAAGCAGAACTTAATACGCCTTCTCGTAGTCGTAATAATGAATCGTGACTTTTAGTGCGGAAGGCGTGATAAACACGTCGCAGACGTAACAAACAAGCGTGCTCATCAATGCAAGATCACAACAACACAATCCGTCGATGATTTCCCTAAGACAGCCACTGCTTATTGTTACGCACATATGCACACATTTCGCCATTTGAGACCGTCTCGCACGATGGCCAAAATATGCAAGCGTCTCTGTCACTGCAGCATAACAACGCCACTGCCGTGAAGAAGATCACCGAACAAATGTAGCATGGCCTGAAATGCACCTTCCTATAGGGTACAATTCTCACAATCATTTGCCGAACGTGAAGGATCCGCCTGGTACGCAACGATGGGACTTGACAGTTCAATCCACGGACGTAAACAGATGAACACAACATTTGTTGGTATAATCAACTTGCAACGCACTCAAAACCAGGCCTCTCCACCTCATGATCTAAAATTACTCTGCAATAATGTGTCTGGATACATTGAAAGATTGAGATGATTAATGCTATGGAAATGTTTGTGGGGCGAATTGAACAAGCGGGCGATTATATTTAACAAAAGATCCTGTGGATACGGATTAATAAATATGTTCAACCGAAGAATTTCGGTGTTCTCAAAATAGTTCTTGCAAGCAGCCGATCCCCAAGAAAACACGTTAGAGAACAGAAAATTATAGCAGCACTTTGAAAAAATGAGCCTCGACAATTTTTGGACGTGATTTCCGTAAAATATCGGCGATAGACTAGTTCCAGCAAAGTCTGGCGAAGATGAAAGGACGGAGATAGACGTTCACATGTAGTCATAATCCCCCTTCCCCCCCCCCCNCCCCCCCCCCCCCCCCCCCCCCCAAAAAAAAAGGACAAGACCATTTCGAAAAACTTGCTGAACAATCTTCAGTGTCGGTAATTAAAATCAAGTGTTATTTTTTCGGTGGTTTTCGTATAGTGAATTTCTCCGCAGTTTCATCAAGGGGTGTGCGAACACATGTAATGACAGCGATTGCCAAACAGTAGTAGTCATTCAAACATCTAAATACATGCGATTTTAACAAGTAATTAATGCGCAGCATTTTCAGGTAATTTCTCTGTGAGTTTTCAGCTCACCTCTACACCGGTTTTTTAAAATTTCTTCGCGTTTTGACTGGCAGAGAGATGACAGCTCGTCGCACCACTCCAACGGTCATACAATTTAATTGCAGGTGGAGTATGCTTCAGTGTGAGAATATATTTGTTCGACTTATACCGATCATTTTACTCGTCATGGATGCCGAAACCACCAAGGGGGGGGTGGGTATGGAGGGGAACTACACCTCCAAGTTGCTGAATAAGGGCGATAAGCTTTCCACACTTAAGCATAACCTGCTTTAGTGTTAGTCAAAGAGGTCTATGAACATCAACGATGCCATGCGACTAGCACTGATTCGTGGTCGCACAATTGCTTCTGTTGCTCTTAGCAATCCCTACTCGTGAGTACGAGAAAAAACCAAACAACCACTGAAGACGAACCTCCTTTCCATGAAGAAGCCGATGACATAAAACCACATGAAAATTGCCTGGTCGATGAGGAACGTCGGATGAAGCCAGTGCTTTGGTATCAACAACACCGGGATAAGCCACTGAAGGCAGTACATCGCGTTATTCTTTAACGCTGAAATTTTATTCCCCTCGTTTAATGAGTCCCCTCAAGTAAGCAAACGAATTGAACAAAGAGTGTTAAATTTATAGCCGTCGTGTTTCCAGCTATCTCCTACTATAACTCTAACCATACATTTGTCACTCATTTTCACTCTCGCAACCCGTCCATCCCTTACGAATATACATTGACCGTCATCCGATGGGAAGTTGGGATTCATCAAATAAACAACATGATCGTGCTGAGCAGGTTACGCCTGTACTCCCCAGGTTTGTAGCCTGCTCATCCCCTCACCGTCACCACCCAGCCAACCCGAACTTTACCCGCATCGGACGGTTAAAAGAATCAGTCACAGCTATGACGAACCGATAAACAAGTCAGCTGGTAAATTGACCACAATGCCTTTGCGCAGTGGCGTGTTACGCAGCGCTGTGGCTTCAGCAGCAACCTGAAATATTTCTCAGTATCGTTTAAGCCGGACAACTCAAGAAACCAAATGGAGAAAAGTGCCATTTAACAGTGAATCATCGAGGTGTCGAACGCCAAAAAAGCACTTTCAACACGAGAATACATAAATGCACAGATGTGTATTCATATATTGGCGCTTCTATTGCCGAAGTGGAAAATCTTAGCAGTTAGACAACGGAAATTCATCTAATCCCCGTAATTTCCTTCTTTCAAGTTACGTCACATCACAATGCTTTCAGTTTACATCCTCATCACTTTAAAGCTGATTTCACAAAAATATATGTTGAGAATTCTAACGAAACGACTCGAAAAAAATAATATGTGGAGACAAAAAGATCGCGAAACATAAAGACAACAAGCAAAGAGGAGAAGAGTTAAGTGGATATAGCAAAGGTGGAGCAAATGAAACATCAAATTGCAATATTTAGCAAATGAGGTGTTACTTTCCACCATCTCCTCTGCACTCGCAATCTATGACGCTTCGTCTGAACATGCCCCCTCAAAACAAACTACGCTTAAAATGCTTCACCCAAATCACATCATACTTCTCATACGACAACACAATGATTCTGCCCGCGAACACTTCAAATCTCATACGCTGCCACACATCTCGAGGAAAATAAAACCCCCCTAAGCAATCGCACACTTCAACCACTCCCCACAACTCCGGAAAAAAATACCAAGTGTTGAGCATCTGTGTCGTTGGAATTTTGCCAAGCATCAGTTCGGTGTAGAGTCAGCTTATCACTGCAACGGAAAATACCTTTTCTTCGATAGACAACTTCAACGGGAGGTTTATCGCTAAAGGTTTATGCACAAATAAAACTGCATCCACCCGCCTTGTGTACTAACTGCGATATGATAATGCTGAGGGGTTTTATAACTACTCTCTACCCCTTTCCTTAAAAAACCCGATGTCCAGCACTTCTTACGGTTTGTTCTTGGAGGTTAATTTCAGTTCGCCAGTAAACGCTTAGCGTCTCAACAGTTCTGTTGGAATATGCCGAGTGTCACAACCTAAGGCATCCGCTGCACATTCGCATGCGCAAGGGGTTTCTTGCCCACTTTTCGGCTTCTAGATGGTGTCCTCTGCTTGCGAACCTGTCTGTATAAACCTGCTCCATCAGAAGCAGCGCACGCTTTGATAGCAGTTTTCTACAGCTTAGAGTGCACTGACTGGTCATAACCCTCCCCCTCCCCCCTCTCTCACATCCTAGCAGCGGCGCAGCGCACTTGGAAATAATAGCAGGAGTCTTCTGAAGTGGAGCGCTCTCATCGTTGCGGTGATCGCGGGAGGGAATGGGGGGGGGGTTGGTCGTGCAGAATTTTCAAGATACGTACTAGACGCCCTCTGGGGTGACCTCCATTGAGGAGTCTGCGGGAGCCAAACATGATACGTGGCGAATGAAAATAAAGTGGCGCAAATTGTTTCCTCAACACCCCCTCTGGTTGATTCCTCTAGCCAATGCGAAACCACTGCGGAGACAAGCTTTTTGGCTTGAACGCAGCATTACGCAACTATTGTGAAATTTTCACTCACAGCTACGTGGCGAGCAGAACTAGCGATGAGTTGGTGGCGTGGATTGATTACTTTGCAGCAAAAAATTTCAGGAAATAAGTCGGCTCATTTCGTCGCATTTATATATGAAATGCTCGTTTGTCTGCGCTATCTTTGAGCTGACGCACCTGCGCACCTTGAAACGTTTCCGTACAATTGTTGTTGAAGTCGGCATATTGGCTTCGAACCGTGAACGGAGCTATGCCCCACAAACTTAATTGTTTGCAGTATAAATATGCGCGTTTTTCTCCACTAATCAACAGAGATTGCAAAGTTATTAGCGAATGCAAAAAACCATTTGAATCCAAGCATCATGACTAGTGCCATTTCTGGAGATGCCAACGTTCACTGCAATTGTGCCGTGTTGCATCATTGTGCACCAATACGATAATGGTGCGTACGCACAGGCTGGCATGTGGGCACAACTCCATTCGCAGTTCGTAGTATGCCAACATTTAACTAGGTTTATGAGCGCCTTCAGCTTTTCTAAGGAATGGAGGGGATCTGCGCACGTTTGGCGTAAGCTATGGGGGTATATGGCCTTAGCNTTTCCCCCCCCCCCCCCCCCGTCCTTTTTTTCAGAATATATGATAGCGAAGCAATTGCGGCAAATATCTTTGGTGTTTTTCTGTTTTCAAGTGAGAGTGGTTGGTAAGCGGGAATTTTAAGGCCTTGCAAGTAACTACACTCAGCACGTCAGGCCACTTCAGTCATTGTATTACTCGAAATCGCGAATAAAACAATCTTTACAAAAATTCGCAGATAAGCAAAAACATCAGCTGAGCCCTCAAAGTTATCATTCTTCGTATTCATCCCTGCTTCATAGTCGTAGGAAGTGTGTCTGTTGTTGCTTCAGCAGTTATAAGCCTATTACAGCGAGGGCCTTCGTCTTTTATGTCTTTCAAGTGCTTTCAATAAGTGGCGTCTTTTGTATCTAACCTAGGTGCATGCCAAGGTGTAGTGGAGTGTGGGTTTGGATTATTGAAGGAACTTTTAAGCTATCGTAAATCTAGGCTCAGTAATCCGAGACTACCGTTCCCACTCATCAGTGAAAATTTCACAAACGCTCGATAGCTATTGTCTCTTAGAATTGTCGGCAACGTGCATTTATTAATCTGTTGTAGAGGGTGTTGTGATCAGCACTATCAGTCAATTTACGTTGCTTTTCCCATTCTTATATAAGAAATAACAATGCTTATCATTGTATATGTTAGAGCCGCTGTTATGAAATACTCTTCGAACGGGCTCACAGATTCATATTCCAGGTAATAATCAGGTCTTGGTGAAACGCGTCACCGTGTGCGCTGATTAACCGTCACCTGAAAATTCTGCTAGAAGTGCTCTGAAGATTCTTGAATCATGGCGAAAGTTCTAACCGCCGATGAAGTCAGGTCAGCATTCATAAATTTTTTTGCCAAACGGGGGCACACCTATGTGCATTCATCGTCAGTGATTCCGTTCGAAGATCCGACGCTGCTATTCGCAAATGCCGGCATGAATCAGGCATGATTTCGTTTTATCTTCATTTGTTCCCTTCACTCATTAAAACATTTAATTTCGTCTCGCTAGGTTTCGTTGGAATTAGAAAAGAAGAAAAAGCGAAAACTGCTAGGAATCGTTGCTGATGGCTATCTCTCCTACGTGGTCTTGATGTATTTCTAGGTTTTTTCCTAGAGCAGCGACACAATATTAATGTCGCCTTTCGCGACACATTTCTTTGTTGCCCACTGTTCCGAAACGTTCACCTACAGGATGTGATCGTAGCGTTTGCTTGTGCAGCGTGTAGAAGATCGAAAGTTTTTTCGTCACGTAGGTGCTCTATGCTTTAAATACTCTATGACATGCTGTAAAATGTTACTACAGTCAAAAGCCCTTCCTCACTCCTTTCTTCTACTCGGCCTGCCATCTTCAGCTTAGATGCTTTATTTAATTAGCTGCTGCTAAGTTTGCCAGTAGATGGCATCCAGCAAATCACTTCTCAGTCTGATAGTAGTAGATAAGCCTAAAATTATTTCCCGAACCGCTACTCATGGTTATATGAACCCTTGAACTACTGGAAAATGTTTCATATGTTTTATACGCATCTCAGCGATCGTGCATTCATTTCCAAAGAAATTAGCTCGTCCAGCATTTATTTCAGTTCAAGCCAATATTCTTGGGAACAGTCGATCCATCGAGCGAACTAGGTCGTCTTCGTCGTGCCGTGAATACGCAGAAGTGTATAAGAGCAGGTGGCAAGCACAATGACTTGGACGATGTGGGCAAAGATGTGTACCATCATACATTCTTCGAAATGCTTGGCAATTGGTCATTTGGCGACTACTTTAAGGTTGTGTTTTTTCCTTCAGACGTTGCACGTACTAGATTAGGCACGTGTTCGTTTCTCTAATCGCTTACTCACTCCCTCTTCAACCTCTGGATTTCATTACTCCTCCGACAAAGTTGTTTGGTTGATTGACTTCATGGACGTGAAGAAGGCTATTTGGGTTAAGCTATAGAATGCTCCCTGCAGGAAGCATGATCCTGTGGCATTTTATGTGAGGACGCTGCACTTTCCACCTCCCCATCCCACCGCCGTCAAGAAAATGTAGCAAGCAGTTCACCAGGTTGCCTTAAGTATTTACTTTCATGTTTGGATTTCTGCATGTAATGACTTTGGACATAAATCGGTATGGCGTGGTGGCTGCAGCTAGTGAAAAATTCATCCACTGTTAGGAGTTTTCACCGTTACGGTTGAACGGAAAAAGTGAGTCTTTTCTTTGGGGGAGGGGGGAGGGGGAGAGGGGCAAGGAAGAAAAAGGGATAGTGCGTCGAACAAATTCATTCGGTTATTGGCTTGACTGCAATCATTCTTCGATAGCTGCGCTTCTCCAGCCGTTACGTATTTAAATCTAAGGAACCGTTTCGACTGGGCAACCTAAGTTGTAAAGGCCTCTTGTTGTTTGAACATTGTTGTCGTGATGAGTGGGAGGGTCTATCGGAACAAAGTGAGGGATAATTTGAAACGAATGGGNNNGGGAAAAGGCCCGTCACGAATTGGGAGGATAAGTCGAGGCCAGCGGGTGAATGAGTCGAGTCGAGTGGGTCAGAAACGAATCTCCGAAGAACGGGCGAGGAAGAGAGGAAGAGAGCAATCCAAAGCAAGGGTCCCAATTCATTCCTTGCATCACCATATATAGAAAAGTTCATCACATCATTTGATCGTCTGCGTTTTCGTTGTCGGTTCCTGATCCATTAGCGGTTTCGCTTAATCTTAATAGCCGTTTCCGCCGTTTTTTGCTGGATTTTGAATGCGCTTGTTGTACCGAGTGCAACAATTGTAGAATATATCGGTTGTCCTTTGGGGATGTCAGTGCTTTACCTATTGAAGACAAAATAGTTGACTAGCCACTGGGAAGTTTAAAACAGACGGAATTTCATTCTTTACATACAAGGAGGCAATTTTTCCAGCGTCCTTTCGTGCATAAATAAACATGCGTAATTTGTTTTGCCAGCAAGAACTGCTTTGTAATTCGCCTTCGTGAGTTTGGATAGTTGGATGTACCATACGCTTTCAGAAGGAAGTGTGCAATTGGGCGTGGGAATTACTGACCAAGGAGTTGGGTATACCGGCTGAGCAGCTGTATGTTTCGTATTTTGGTGGCGATGAAAAGGCTGGATTGGCGCCTGACGATGAGTGCAGACAAATTTGGCTCGATATTGGGTATATCTTTTTGTCGTTAATCTAGGTTAATGTATTGCGAAAGGCATTTTACAATTGTAAGGATGCAGACGTTTTCAAAAATGCTGAGTATGGAAGCATAGAAGTAAGCTGTAGACACAATTAGACAACACTTTCATTGTTGTACTTGGCAATTTTGAGTGTCTAGTCATGCTTGCATATTTTCGCCGTTGTTTCAAATAGTTTACCTCTTATGGTGAGTCGGTTTGGAGATGTGGCTGAAATTTTTAGTTACTGAGGTGCTATTTTCTTGGTGAGACATTTTTTGGTTGTTTTTGTGCAAGAAATTATATATTTCTGTTCGACTTGGATGAAAATTAGATACTATTATTTATATAACTCAAGAGCTTCGTATAATGTTCGTGCCCTTTACTTAGTGCTGTGCATTCGAAAAAAGTGTTTAAATAAAGGTTATGTAGGTTGCCCGAATCTCGAGTGCTTCCGTTCGGAATGAAGGACAATTTCTGGGAAATGGGCGATGTGGGGCCGTGTGGGCCATGCTCCGAAATTCACTTCGATCGTATCGGTAATAGAGACGCTTCGGCTCTAGTGAACGCGGATGATC
Organism: Toxascaris leonina; assembly: GCA_022844705.1. Classification (NCBI taxonomy): domain Eukaryota; kingdom Metazoa; phylum Nematoda; class Chromadorea; order Rhabditida; family Ascarididae; genus Toxascaris; species Toxascaris leonina. The sequence continues at coordinate 12,178 of JAARMF010000633.1, read as the reverse complement.
CGATGGTCGTCGAAATTTGGAATTTAGTGTTCATGCAGTTTAATCGGTGCGCTTCCTTCCTATCACTAAAGTTTCAGCAGTGTGAGAATACAAATGGTTTTGTTACTTATCTTTTCGTTTAGTAATTCGTATTATCAGCAATGAGCCTTAGTGATATCTTAAGGTTTTTTGTTAGTTTGATGGGTGGTATATACGAAGTGATTCGTCAGTCCTTTTTTCCGATTATGCTTAGGGGCGTCGGTTGGGAAGAATTAGCTAAAATGCGTTGAATAACATTAGCGGCAATTGGACATTTTGCTGTTTGCCCATACCTAACTTATGATGTGAGTTAGTTTCGTGTTGTCGCCTTGCTTTATTAAGATCAGAAAATTGTGGCAATGGTGGTCCTCGTTAGCGAATTTGCGTTTACAAAACGTGTCATACTGTGCCGGTGTTTACATATGTATATATGCGAGCTCGCCTTTCCGTAATTTCACTTCGGGAATCGTTGAATATTGCGGGACTGGGTGGACATAATGTAGAGAATAGAAATACTGGCTATACCAGCCTTCAATCCAACTTATAAGCTCTGAAAAGTTTACAGGTACTAAAAGACTCCGGAAATTTGCACGCATTTTGCTACCAACTGAGTTTTATATTGCACCAATAAAATTGGGGAAAAATGGTTTCAATTTTTATTTTTTTATTTTTATTTTTTTTTGCAGAAAACCTCAAAAATGGCCGATTCAGTTAAATTTGAGTATATTGTTGAGTGTTTTTTTTTTGCGACATTGATATGTGATGAGCATGATTCGAAAAGTGTCGTTTCTGTGTAGTTTTGGCTGCTTCAGCACTTTTTTCCTTTTGTTTGTTTTTGAGTGAATTATGAAAAGTTTTGTGGAAGGAAATTGAAGAAAGGAAACGGTTCAGCGAGGAAGGCGGAGTACTGCGTGAATTGCCGATGCGTCATATCGATTGTGGTCTTGGTTTGGAGCGTCTTGTGGCCGTGATGCAGAATAAAACATCGAATTATGACACTGATGTTTTCACACCCATTTTTAATGCAATTGAAGCGGTCAGTTGGTCTTACCTTTCGTATTTTGTGCATATTAGATTGTATTTGTTCCATCTCATGCGAGTTTCTAGTTGTGATGATTAAGTAGTCGTGATTTGTTGATGTCAGCTTTGTTGCTTCCAAATTAAATGCGGTCGTCCGTGAACATGGTTGGCGTAGGTTCGTTGAACTGCTTGTAAACGAACGTCTGAGAGAGGAAGAGGAGAAGGTTTTATTAATAGTAACACAAGTTTTATGGAGTTTAATTGCTTTGAAGTTTAAAATTTTTGCCATCTTTGTTTCATGTGGGAAGTTGAATGAAGAGACTGAAAGAAGGATACGGAAACTGCAGCATTTGCAAATAATGCAACTTTTTTTTTCTCAACACAATCGTCGANGCAGCATTTGCAAATAATGCAACTTTCTTTTTTTCTCAACACAATCGTCGGTGAGTGCCCAGATCATTCGTAATGTATTAGTAAGGGTCTATTTTAGCAAAAGTGAACGAGTTGCTGGCCTGTGCAGTGGGTGTACGAATAGTGGAGTCGGACGGGTCGCAGCACTTTGTTCGCTTCGCGTTGTAGATGCATATTTAATAGCAGTTAATAATAACAATCTGCTTTTCTAGTGCTGACCGTTTAATGGTTTTTGTTTGGAAAGAATTGGATAGAGATCTTTGAAGAGTGGGATTCGGGTACGCGAACACTTCCACCCTTCGAGAGTAATTCTACCTTCCAAAACCCATGACCCTTACAGCCTTCCAAGTCTGATCCTATTGCCTACACAATTCTAAGATTTTATTTGGTTGAGCAACTAGTTGGCAGCTGACAAACGGGCATTGGTCGGTTGTGCAGACGCATGTTTGTTGATAAAGACAGGAGGTTGATGGTTGGAAGAGTGCACTTGTGGAAGGAGATGTTGGCTTGGGCTATTGATACTATAATGTTGTAGAGTGCGTGCGTGCGTGCATATAGTGGCAAAGTGGGTGCAGAAGATGTGGATGGCATCGATATGGCGTATCGTGTGGTGGCGGATCACATCCGTACGCTGTGTGTTGCTCTCTCGGATGGAGGACGACCAGACAACACCGGCAGGGGGTCTGTGTTTTGTAGCACCGGCAGCCACTATTCATTGAAATCTGTGAGGCTGAGACTTTTGATATGTATTACGTTGTTTGTTGTTATAAACCTTGGGATGCGCCGAATCAGATAGAGATGTTTTTACTGACGTTGCCGCTCATTGAGCCATAATTATAGTAATAACCTTCAAACTTGGGTAATTAAACCTTTTGATATGGTTTCTTTTCTGCGTATTGTCCTATGGCAGTTTACCCATTATTTGTCAATGATTGCCTTCTTAAGCCTAATTTCTCATATTAATTTACCTTATTTGGAATTACGCATTTTCAAGAACAAGGGTTTCCATCATTAAATTTCGAACTATACAGTCTGCACTCTTTTTAGAGGGTCAACCGAAAACTTCCGGTTCATAACATGCGACGCAGATTTCGCACTTAAATGTATACCTGTTTGAATGTCTGAGGTTGGACCAGTCGTCTATTTGTTTTATAGTGGTACTTTTTCAGTTACGTTTTACGTCGCATTTTGCGTCGAGGTGTAAGGTACGCTAACGAGAAACTTGGCGCTTCTCCGGGATTCTTTGCTTCACTCGTACCAGTTGTCGTCCGACTTCTTGTAAGCACATCTCGTTTAGAAAGATTATTGTCACTGTTCATTTGGCCTGCGAATTTGAGGTTTACTTTAAAGGAGATTGGCTTTTCATGAAATTAATGGAAAATAGCGAGCTATAAGAATAAGGGATATGCCGAAAGCTTTGAAGCAGATACTTGCAGGGCGACACATTCCCAGAGTTGAAGAAGGATCCGCAAACCGTCATGGATATCATCAACGATGAGGAAACACAGTTTTTGAAGACGCTCAACAGAGGTCGTGCTCTTTTCCAGAAGGCGGTTGCTGCACTGGAACCGACTGCGAAACAGTTCCCAGGCAATTTAGTTTTTCACTCCTTTCGGATCTGTCAGCCAGTGAAACCATAAATAGTTCTTCATTTCTCATCTCATTCACTAGAGTTTGTTTCCGATATGATCATCATTGTAGTCATTAGCCTTGTTATCACGTCGGGCGGATATGTAACATCTCAGACATCAGTGCCTAATTCCTTCTTGGCGTCATGTTCTGATGCTGATTGGATTGTCTTTGCACCGTCCGACTATATTTCACTTATGTTTCATAATTATAGACCAGTCTATTGCAGCCGAACGTTTCAAGGTGAAAGGAGCCGTCCACCATGATTTGTCCTCCCCCTTCACGTCCGTGCTTGCTGCTCCTGTTCTGCTTTATGCTATCTGTGCTTTCCCTTGCTGGTATTGCTCAGCTGCTGCACATAAATCACTCAGCAGCAGAGTTGATGCCCGCCCACTTCCCAAATTCATGTCATATGTTGTCGTATTATCTTTCCACCTGTATGCATTCACTTAAATTCATCACCTGCAGGTGTGAGGATTGTGATGAAGCTTATATAGAAACTCTTTTTGGATAAAGATCCTAATGAATTAAGAGATTTTATGAAGAACATTGTGTTCAGCATCGCTATTAGTAAATCTGAAAGGTTTGTCCACTCATCAAGAGTCGATTGTCACATCTCTGGGAAGATGAAAATGCGACCTGTTTACTGCTATGTTTATGAGAGGATGAGGAACACATTTGCTAATCTAGATGAAAATCTCTCATAGCCGATTGCGCCCGGGATTAATAGAAATCATGCATTTGTCACCATTAAATGGAGATTGAAGCTTTATACATCGAAGCACAATTGTAGGAGATATAGCTTGGCGTCTTTACGACACTTACGGTTTCCCGGTCGATTTAACTCAACTGATGGCTGAAGAGAAGCAACTTTCTGTCGATATGGACGCATTCGAGCGTTGCAGGCAAAAAGCAGTTGTAAGTCAACCCATTCGAGAGTTTTACTAAATTTTCTATTTTGGCTTGAGTCACTATCACACCTGGGCATCGTTCCCTTCCTCTTGATTAGGGAAGGAATAGATCCACGAGATGTTCTCACGTGGTTGTGATTGGGGCTGCCGTTCTTCTTTTTTTCACTATGCATCCTCGCATCCCCATTTCCCTTATCATCATTTTATCACTACCTTCCCTTCTTCGCCCCTCCTTTCCCATAATGTCAGCGCTCGGTGAGGCCGCGATTGCTTTTTGTTAAAATGCCTTAATGAGCGCTTATTTGACCGTTTCGCAGGCTTCAAGTACACCCCACATAAGTTACATAACACAGGTAAGAACGTATTAAAAATTTGACCCTCAAAACCAAGGTTTACCTTCGCGTTCAAAGAGAAAATTAAACCTGTCGCTTTTCCTGTCGGTGAGGGGATGCAAAATAGGAAGGACCCTCTTTCCTCCTAGTCTTCTCCTCTTTTATTGCTGTAGCCATTTCGTTGTGCTACTGCCAATTGAGGTAGGTCTTTATTTGCGCCTAGCAGTCAGTTCGTGTTGCTTTCCTAGTAGCTATGACAATATGAGATGACAGGGAGGGATTACTCAGCTGTTTGCGTTTTGTCGTGTTATTTGTTATGTTTATGAGAAAATAGGCAGATGAATATATCAACGACCGAATTCACTCGTGTCGCCACTCTCCTAGTGGGTTTTAATGTCGTATTTTAATGAAAGATTGGTATAATGCAGTACCCATTGACGGCGCCCTTGTTTTGCTGTTACTCCAGGATTTTGCTCGATGATGGGTGTTTGTCTCGCTTATGCTTATCTCGCTCGCGTATTTATTAGGTTATTTCCGTTCAACTGTTTATTATGGTTGATATTGTTTCATATACGTCACAGGAGATGTCTGATGCTGGTGCGAACAAGTTCCGCGATACGGCCGAGCTGGACGTTCACGGAATTGCCGATTTGAAGAAGAGAGGAGTTCCGAACACAGACGATTCTCCCAAATACGACTATTCGGCCAGCGGTCCGAACGATATGATTGCAAAATATAGTAAATTTTAATAATTTATTTGTAGAGACCGCGTTTATATGAGCTGATTATCAGACTAGGAAAGGTTGTATATTTTAGTAATCTTTGTTGCATGTCCCTGCCTTCTCATCAGATGTTAAAATGAACGAGCATATGGGAGTTAAGGGCATAAAATCATCATTTTCTTCCAATCTACTGGTTAGTGGGAAATACTTTGTATGGTGTCAGACTAGGGAATACGTTCGTATGTTCTTTGGCTCAAAGTACTCGTCTGATATTGACAATTGACAATTTGAATAGGATATTGTCGTTATCAGCCAAATTTCACCTGTGATTCTGCAGATTCGGTTTTTGTGTTTGATTCGGTTCTCGCGCCGTGATAGCAGTTACAGCTAAATTGTGAGGTTGGCAGAGAAATGGTAATTTCATCTAAGGTTTCGCAAAATGCGAGGGCAAAGTGTTGACACTACTCAAGGAGGGCGCTTTTGTCGACTCACTACGTTCCGGAGATAAAGGTGCTATAATTCTCGATAGGACTAACTTCTACGCCGAGCAAGGAGGACAGATTTATGATACTGGAATTCTCACGAAGATCGGAGATGAGGTCTGGTTTTTGGTCTATGTTCGTTGATTTTTCTTAATTTTTCCTGGATTGCAAGTCATTTCGCACTGCTTTGATTCAGGAAATTCGAAATATGGATTCAAATTTTTTTCGTGGCATCCTTTGTTAGATAACACATCAATCGTCGGCGTTTGCTTGATATAATTCTTATGAGTTGATTCTTATGAAAGGACTTTGCAGAGCGCAGAATTCGAGGTGTCGAATGTACAGGTGCGTGGTGGATACGTCGTATTAGTGGGCTCAGTGGAGGGAACCATCTTCGTTGGGGATCGTCTTTTGCAGACAATCGACGAAGTAAGCTTTCATTTATGGATAGATCTGCATTTATTTTTTCGAAAGACGGGGGAAAGATGGGAATTCTTTAGAATTTGAAGATTAAACTGCAAGAGTTGACGATTTGGGTGGAACGCTTTCTATCACAGGTGCATAAATTGCGAGACTTGAGGGTCGCTCCGTATGGTAGTAGCTAGGGACTTTTTAGATGCTTTTTCCAGCGAATATATTGCAGTGTATAGCGCCTCGACTTTACATTGCTCGTTTGCTGTGTATTAGCTGAAAATCTCATTCCAAAAGAGAGAAATAACATTTGGGAATCGTTTTCGACTAGCGAATGTCTTCGAGAATCAGTTTTTTGTTGATACGTTTGTCCGTATTTGAACAAGTGTCTTACCTTCGTCTGTTATATAAATTTCCGGAAGGAAATCGATAAAAACTGTACTTCGTTGAAGGATTGGATTGTATACCAGTTGCCATTGCGTTGGTTCATTCGAACTGAATGATGAAAGATGGCCTAGTCAGCAAGTTTACGTTTCGTTATTTTTGCATGTTATAAGTGGATAACGGCAATTGCTTCTTGATAAATAGTTGTTGAGTTTAGGAGCGTCGAAGCTTAATAATGAAGAATCACACTGGTACCCATGTGCTGAACTTCGCCCTGAGACGCGTTCTAGGGGATGTGGAGCAGAAGGGTTCTTTGGTGGCACCGGACAGGTTGCGCTTCGATTTCACTGCCAAGCATGCACTCACTTCCGCTCAGGTTTGAGTTCGGCTTGAGGCACTTAGAGTGCTTTGAAAATTTTAAGCATTAGGCTATATAGCACATCTGACAGCAATAATTTTTTGCCACTTTAATTGGGCTTTGCTAAGATACACCACATATCAGTTTCACTAGTGTATTGTAGTTTATTTGTGTTCGAAGAAGTTAGTAAAATTTGAAACTACAACGTGGCATTCAATTTTCAGTATCGCGTTTTTTAAAATATTGGTGTTCGCTGGATTTGAGTGGTTATTGGGCACGACCGAGTCCGAAGAAAACGACGAGCTCCAGCAGTGAAACTAAATAGCTTTTCATTCGTATGTTGTTAGGGCTTTTAAATATGTAAAGCATGGTGCAATTGTTAACATTGCTCGCATTATTAGCGCGTCTTAGAACACTTTCTATACGCTAGTTTCAACGGAGATATATGTGTGATGAGGGCATTGGCAATACCGCTCTTCTACCAATGTGAAATGATTGCTGATGCCGGTGATCAAGAAATTTTCATAGAATGATATCAAGGTTGCATGCCGTTGTGATCGGTTTGGTGCATCTTGGCATGAATGGTGTACATATTTCGAGTTGCTGCAGGACCTCTTACCTCTTTTTCCTCCCTCTCCCATTTTCCCACCCCCTTCTTCTGCCCTCCTTCGCTGCGGAAGAGAAGGCGTTCGCAAACCGTAGTCCGATCTCAGGCTGTCGTAAAGAAATGTAATGTGGACAGGGGAAAGAGTTCTGAGACAGAATGAGGAGACTGAGCGGGACGAAAGGAAGAAGCGACGGAAAGAGAATTCTGAGATGGCGAGGCGCAGATAATGAGCTTCACATTGCAATCCACAAANGCAATAATTTTTTGCCACTTTAATTGGGCTTTGCTAAGATACACCACATATCAGTTTCACTAGTGTATTGTAGTTTATTTGTGTCCGGGATGGGAAAGTTGCATCCAGTGACTTCCACCTCTCTCCGCCGATCGTCAGCTAAGATCGCTATCAATTTAGGAATCGGAGAGAGGTGGGCTCATTTACGATTCTGTGTGCACCTTAACGGCAAGTTATCTTGATGATGTGTTCCTTAAGAGCGTTGTTAAATTACAGGTGCGTGAAGCGGAGAAGCTGGCACAGGAGATGATCGAAACACGTGCTGATGTTTTTGCAAAGGATGCGCCGTTAGCGGAGGCAAGGAAAGTGAATGGATTGCGTGCGGTGTTCGATGAAGTTGGTTTTCGTATTTCTTATTCAAGTTGCTTCTCATATTTGATTAATTTAAAGTTTCTGCCAACCACTCTTTAAGGGAAACTGATTTCGAGAGAAACGTTTCAGATACGTATGTGCTAACAGTTCTGTGTTTCAATTTNTGTGTTAACAGTTCTGTGTTTCAATTTTCGGGCTGATCTGGCAGTATTATTAGACATCCTAATGGTGGTAGAATGCTTATATACCAAATGAGAAGGGATTGAGCGAAGTTCCTTTGGATTTTTTTTCTTCATTTTTATGTGTTTATATCGTTTTGTATCGATGCGCGTAGGATGAAAGCATATGCTTAATGCCTACCGAAGTCAAATGTTCTAGGCTTATCCGGATCCGGTACGTGTGGTTAGCGTGGGCGTACGCGTTGAAGAATTGCTCGCTAATCCAAACAGTGATCTTGGCATGAATACGGCTGTCGAATTTTGTGGTGGAACGTAAGTTGCGATGAGTTTTTTTTTTCGTTCCCGCTACTTGAGAAACTGTTGGAATGATTATGAGACGAGGAAACATGACAATGGAGTTGACTTTAAGTCTTTTCCCTTCACATATTCCAGTTTTTATCGCACAGTTTAACGATATTGTAGTAGTGTCTTTGGTGGAATTCATTGCCTTTAGAGTGAACGATGTTCCGTGTATGAAAACGTTTGAGCCTTATTGACCTGTTATGCATGCATTCATGTTGTTAATTCCTTTTAGGCATCTACATAATGTCGGTCATATCGGACGATTAGTGATTACTGTCGAGGAGGCAATAGCGAAGGGTACACGTCGGATCGTCGCGTTGACGGGTCCTGAGGCAATGCGCGCGGTGCAACGCGCTGATCGTATTGAGATGCGTGTGCGTGAGGCTCAGAAGTTAGTTGTTGATGACCGTTCGATCGTGACCGACAGGGGACGTTTCAGGCATGCGAACAAAGTGGTCAACGAGCTCATTGAGGTCTGCGGAAAAACAGTGTTCATTCTCATCTATGCATTTTTTTTCTTATTATGAGGTGACCGGGCAACTTACGAGGCAGATTTTCTTTTAAAGAACCTTTATAGCCAATGAAGGAAGTTCAGGTTTTGTAATGTGGTTCTACACCCATCGACGAGTGCGATTAGATGGTAATTGTTTCTGCTGCGCGGTTTTGTCTTTCTGTGCCGAATTCGCTTTGCATTCCCCTTCTGTCCGGGTGAGGATTTTAATGGCAAATTGCATTCTCATTTTGGCCTAAGGTCACAGTCAAGCAGAAACAAACAGGTATGAGGAGAGGGAAATGGAAAAAATTGGGTTATCAAGAAAGTTTGTCTCATTCGATGACCTTCCCATCTCCAGTTTTATCGGCCCATTTGAACTTGTGATAACTTTTCATACCAAGGCTGTGAAACAAAAATGATGATTATCATCCAGTCTTTTTTTCGAATTTTAACTGATGTGCCTAACAAAATCGATCAATATTGAAGGAGATCAACCAGGCGCAGTTGCCGTATTGGAGGAAAGATGAGATCCGCGAGGAGGCCAAAGGGATACAGAAACTGTTGGATAAATTAGAACGTGAGGCGAAGGCGGCAATCACCGAAAAGGTTCTATATTTGCTCTGAAATTGTTCTGTTTTTGTTATTTTGATGTTTATCTTCATGGAAGGGCAGGGCCATGCAGTCGATCTGCATTTCCTAGATCCGTGCGGGCTGTCAGATAGCTTATGGGGTTCCTTCTATATTGTTTCGTGAAGACCATGTCTTCTCTGCTGTCTTACGTTGCTTGCAATGGTGAAATCAATGTTTCTTATTGTCTAATGCATTCATTTGTAGGTAATGAACGAAGCAAAGCAACTTGAAGATACGCTGAATGATCACACGAAATTTGTTGTGCATGTTTTTAGCAATGGAGCCACTGGCAAGGTTTGATTTTATTTATTGCATTACATTTTTCGTTATTCGTTAGTCCTATTATAAGTAATGGTAACTGTTCAGTTACTCGGCGTCGATTCGTTTTCTGCGGTTATTATTTATGGTGATCTGTCTTGTTCTAATTGAAGTTAAAGCAAGGGTTTTCTAACAGAATTCGAGGCAAAGGTTAGAGCAAATGATGAAAAGAAATTATACGTAGCCTGGATGGGAAGGGCCTCAAACATTTTATCTTTTTTTATAAAGATGATTTCGTCAATTACATCTTATGGCTTTTCAATGAACCTGGACTATACGATAAGATAAGAGCCTTCGTTTGAAAAAACAGGCAAATTTCATAGCTGAGGCTGAGTTCTCAGCAGGAAAAAGTTTAGTTGCACTCTCAGAGAAAAGATAATGCTGTTGCTTGACGGGAGAGGATTGGTAAGACGTAAAAAGAACGGGACCATTTATTTAACCTCATCAGCAGATCAGCGTATAACTAAGATTTTTAAATATCCATTTGCCTCACGGAGTTCATTTTTCTGCAATACTGGCTGGAAGTTTTCTGTTTACCAAAAAAAAAAGTTTTTTGAAACCGCAAGGTGAATTCTTTTATTTTCATGCTTGCATGTCGGGAAGCATACTCGAATTTATATGGATATCTGATGAAATGCTTTCAGGCCATGGATGCGGCTCTGAAATCACTAAAGAAGGCGTCAGCGGTGATGGGCTTTTCGGTGAATGAGGAGACGGGCAAAGTGACGGTGGTTGCCAAAGTAGACAAAGTATGCCATATCGGGTTCTTTGTTATTGTATGCAGTGGTCCTTAAATACGGAAGCATTTGTTTATTTTGCTTTCCATTGTGTGGTATCGATGTACGTCGTCGGGCAATAACGGCGATGCAGGTTTAGAACTGCGATAAGCTGTGATGCGTACTGAGTGAGTGGGTGCGATATGCGCTTTTTGTGAATTCGGCAAATATGTCAACAGTTTTACGCAAACGTTCTTAAACGAATGTGTTTTCTCTTGCATGATCGATCGTTAGCGTAAGTGGTAGAATTTGTTTTTGGGTCACATCTCAGCAGATCTTAAGTAAACTTAACTTGAAGTTGTTGCGCTACGTTAGATGTTGATAACTTACACAGTGGAAAAACAAAAAATATAATCATTGCATTTCATAAGTGTAGATTTTTTTCTGTTCACAGTTTGAAACTCTTGAATAGTGATGCCATTTTAACAAAATTTTCGGTATAATACTGCAGTTATACTTCTCCCCTAAAAGTGCTATAATACTTCTATCGCCTTTTCAAACACCTAATAAACTATGTCTAAAACGTACCTGCGGTCTCGGATTTGGTACAATACTGTATTAGGTATTTTGGCCACGAAGGTACAGTACCGGCACTGTACTTTTTGTAACTTTAGTTTTAGTTGATATACATGAAAGGAACAAGAGAGATTTTTTTTTTTTTAATGTGAATTATAGAGAAAATCGGAAAAGTGCAATCAGTGACTGAAAAGATTTAAAAGATCGCCCGAAAAAGCTCTAGAACAAGCTTGTACTGTTACCAGATGTAGTACAATATTGTGCCAAATTAAAGTTCGCAAGTGGAGTACAAGTACAGTGCAGTCCGGTTTTCGAGAGGACAGTGTTGTATAGATTTTTTGGTAAAAGTGCAAGTACATTCTAACATTTTTTTCCCCTGCACTTTTAGTTAAAGTGATTTCATCCGAAAATTCTCGTGAAATTTTTAGTGCGCTTATGCAGTTTCTAGTTTGAGTGCTCGGCCCTGGAGTGACAACTTTGAAAACTTGGGAGCTGGATTTTCTGTCCTAGATGTTGAACGTGGTCAAGAAAAGTGGGCAGCTCTCTTGCATTTCAGACTTGTTTTTCTTGCTACTCAGGTTATATCGGAAAGGGAAGTTATCTTTCTCGCCTAAATGCATGCGGAACCTTTGGTTGAAGAATGTGCTTAGAGACGAGCCAGCATCTTTTTTAGAACATTTGTCCTCAATTTTTTTCCGTGTTGCCCTGAGTTTCCTTGCCGGACTTCCGGAATCTCCGAACGTTGTTGGCGGTGCATCCAGCTTCAAGGGTCGTTTCCAATCGCTGAGCGTTTTCATCAGTTTAGCATATTCAATATCGTGACCTCAGGTGTTTCATAGCGTTTGTCGCGTTCAGTCTTATTGGTTCGCAGTCATCAGACATCGAACACTTACAGCCTTCCAGAACCTTTCGTCAAATTGCCACAGTGGGTGAGATAGGCTGCGATACGTGCCGTGTTTCTCCGCAGCTCAAATGTCAGCAATTTTTGCGTGTTGTTAGGAGCAGTATGGTGCTGTGAAGAAAAGAATACGCTCA